>ONZH01026803.1:82500-184875 GCA_900303285.1 Rhinella marina
GATGGATACTATATTAGATGCTATAGAACGAATTGCAGGGAGGAAGCCGGTTAAAAGATCAATAACTCACCTATTGCCGCAGTATTGAGAAGAACGGGCGCTGTGGATAACTATAAGAGGAAGGCGCCATGTGCGTCCATAGTGGCGTCTCCTCTTATAGTCACTACCGGTTTGCACGGAGAGCGCGTACCGGAAGTGACGAGTGATGCGTTCCACCGGCCCGGAAGTGAATCGGGCCGTGGAACGCATCCTCCGATAGAGCTACTAACAATAACCAGCGTCATAGAAATAGCAGGAAAACACTAGAGAAAAGAAAGAGAGATTGAGAGGAGAGGACAAGAAAGGAAGAAAAGAAAAGGAAAAATATCATTTGAAAATTTTGCGTTCCACAGTGGAACGCATGGGAGGACAACATAAAATGGTACTGAAAGGAAACATGCGTTCCACCCTGGGACGCATGATGTGAGTGTCCAGGGGGGGGTTGAGAATATAGTGTAAAAGGAAAAGAGAAAGAAAAATGGGCAAGTAAGAAAGGTTAGAAAAAAAGAAAAAAGAAAAAGGAAAAAGAAAAGAAAATGGGAAAAGATAAGAAAAGGTGATGAGATATGACAGTGTCATATATAATTGGGAAAAAGATATGTCGTGAGGTGTAAAAACGAAAAAGAAGAAAAAGGAAGAGGAAAAGAAAAAGAAAAAGAAAAAGGAGAAAAAAGGGAAGAATGCATGTCAAGGATACAGTGCTGCGGCAAATCGGAGAGTCAATTGACCTAAAATAGAAAAAGGGAAAACATGTCAGTAATGGAACTCACGTCACAACATAATATATTAAACCATCTAGTGTACTTATATTAAACCATACAGTTCATACTCCCTGTTTAGTCCTTTAGGTGCAAGTGTTTGCAATGTATGAATCCAGAATGCTTCTCGACGTAACAGGTGTTTGACACGGTCACCTCCTCGTCGGGGCAGGGGAACGTGCTCTATGATTTGGAATTTGAGTTGGGAAATCCTGTGATTGGCGGCATGGAAGTGTGCTGGTACTGGTAGGAGGAGATTTCCCTTTCTTATTGTCGATTTGTGTTTACAGATCCTATCACGGATCTTTTGTGTTGTTTCTCCTATGTAGAGAAGGCCACATGGGCACTTTAAAAGATAGATCACATGGTCACTGTCACATGTGAAATAGTCTTTTATTGCGAATGGTTTGCCGGTATGGGGGTGGTATATCAGTGCCCCTTTCTGAATATGCGAGCACTGAAGACAGTGATGGCATGGATAAGTACCCTGTTTCTGTGTTTTGAAAAAAGTCTGTCGTGGGACCCTTATGGAGGAGCCAATATCAGCACGTACTAGATGATCACGAAGATTTTTTGATCTACGAGTGCATGACAGCGGGGGCGTTTGAAATTCCTCTATTGTGGGATAGGCTTTATGAAGTAAGTGCCAGTGGCCACGTATGATGTTAGTTATTTTATTGCTGACAGGATGAAATGTGTGTACAAATGGAATTCTCTTAGATTTGATTCTTGGTTTTGGTTTAGTCTGCTCAATATAGTTTAATATCTTATCAGGATATCCTCTCTGTATGAATCTCTCCTTCATCTCTGTTAACCTCAGGTTTTTTAGTTCAGGATCTTGGACAATCTTTTGCACTCGCTTGAATTGGGAACCTGGAATTGCTTTTTTTGTGTTTGGAGAATGAAAACTATTATAGTGTAGTAAATTGTTCCTATCGGTCGGTTTGCGGTAAATGTCGGTTGTCAGTAGGCCTGTTGGAGTTTTTTTCACAGTGGTGTCAAGAAAATCAACTGAGATGTCACTGTAATGAATGGTGAATTTGAGATTATGGAGAATAGAATTTAAGAATTCGTGAAATGAAAGTAGGGCATCTTGATCCCCTTGCCATAGACAAAAAATGTCATCGATATACCGTTTCCAAACCAGGACATGTGTTTGGAAACGGATATCTGTGTATAAGTGGGTCTCTTCAAAATCTGCCATAAAACAATTGGCATAAGGAGGGGCCATGTTTGACCCCATGGCCGTACCTTGCGTTTGAAGGTAAAAATCATCTTCGAAAAGAAAGAAGTTATTGTGTAACACCACTTCTAATAGATCTAAACAAAAGGATTGGATGTTCTTGTTTAAAGAAGATGTCGCTAGCAATTTACGGACCGCCATGGTACCTCTGTCGTGCTCAATGGATGTATACAAACTTGTTACATCCCATGTAACGAGAATTGTGTTTGGACTGATTGTGCCTAGATCAGTAATCAATTGTAAAAAGGATGTGGTATCCAGCAAAAAGGATTTGGTCTCTTTCACAATGGGGGTAAGAATCTTTTCGACTACGATAGACAAGGGTGACAGAATTGAATCTGTTGATGCCACTATCGGGCGTCCCGGGGGATTTTTCAGGTCCTTGTGTATTTTGGGTAATATATAGATTACTGGTACAATGGGATTGGATTTATTTAAATATGCTCCCATGGAATCATCTATGATTTCCCTTGTCAGGTAGTGGTTGAGAATAGACGTAATTTTTGTCTTAATCTGATTTGAGGGATCAGTCGGTAATTTATGGTATACTTTCGTATCCTGTAATTGACGCCTAATTTCGGCGATATAGTGGCTCCTATCCATTACTACGAGGGCTCCCCCTTTATCAGCAGGTTTAAAAATAAGTTGTTTTTGTTTCCTCAAAGTGTTAAGTGCCTGCCTGTCTGTGGAAGTTAAATTCGATTGGTACTTATATTTCTTACCCGCTACTTCCTTCAAGAATATTCCAAAATCTTTCCTGACCAACTGTATAAATGCTTCTACGGGCGAATAGCTTTTTGGTGGCATATAAGAGCTTTTATTATACAGGTTTAGCTGTTCAAGACTTAACTGGGGGCTCCCCTGGTTGGTATCACATCTGTTACCCATTGTTTGTGTAGCAAAATGTGCCTTAAGGCGTACACTCCTAAATAACCTCTGAAGGTCTAAATCCAACTGGAAAGAATCCAGGGGAACCGAAGGACAAAAGGACAGACCTTTTTGTAATAGGTCTAACTCGGCTGGGCTCAAGGTATATGTGGAAATATTTACAACAAGTGAATCTACCTGGGATCTGGTCGCCAAGGGAGTTGAGATTGGATGAGAGGTACCGACGGCTCCCCCTCTCTGTGTGCGTCTGGTTGCTCGCGTCTGTCTCTGTCCCCTTTGCTGAGGTGGTCGAAGAGATTCTAAGCTGGATGCTGAGTGGATGGAATCAGCTGATGCCGATCTGGGTCCTCTCGGGTATTGGTATCGTGACGACGTGTCTGGCCAGCTGTAAACCCGATTTAATCTGTAATCCTCGCTATCACGAAAAATTTTTTTTCTTTTGGTACTTTCAATTTCCTTCCTTTGTTCTGTAAGGATGTTCTGGATCTTCTCCTGTAATGCTGTGTAATTCTCTTTTGACATAGTACCTTGTAACTGTACCTCAGTGGCTCGGATGAGCTCCTTCGTCTTTTCACTGGCCTGCTGCAGATGTATTAATGTCAAAGTCATAATATCGAATGAGCATTTGTTGAGAATGCTCTCAAACTTCTGACAGTAGTCAGGATTTTCCTTGAAGAAAGTCGGGCGTGTCCTTATCCGAAGACCACGTGGAATCCGATTTTCTTTTAAGTATTCCGCTAGTGTAGCCATATGTAGATTATAGCTCAACAGTCTCCGAGATTCGCGTTCCAAGTCGCGGGCTTGGATTTCACTCGCAGGGGTCTTCAGGAAATCCCCTGAAATCGTTACTTGAGATAGGATTTCAGTTATCTCATCTTGTTCAAACGACAAGGTGCTGCTTGACATACTGCAGGTGCTTTTTTGAAAATTGGGATAATGCAGCAATATAATAATTTTTCGTTGCACTCTGCTTCTGGCTGTTATAGGGTTCCCACCCCAAATCAACTGAATAAAGTAATAACAGCCAATCTTAAGTTGCTTGTGAATTTTTATTAATGTTCACGGCATTAAAGAGATCAGTGTGTGAACGTTTTCGGCCTGTCCAGGCCTTCATCAGACACTGTAATAATTCAACGTGAAAAAGATATGTACATCAAAAAATGTTACAAACAGCACATGTACATAGATAATATCGTTTCATCATGATATATATAAGCTAGTGTGATCAGACGACACATCGTTATTTTCTATGGAGAAAACATTGCTACTTTGTACAAAAATGAAAAAATCAGACCCAACGTGGCCCTTAATATCAAAATATGCATTACAGTATAAACAACATACATAAACAGCGGCTCAAGACGATATACTTCGATATCTAAAGTGAAACAGTTAAGTGGTATATGTCCAAAAGATAGTATTGTTGTGATGGATACTATATTAGATGCTATAGAACGAATTGCAGGGAGGAAGCCGGTTAAAAGATCAATAACTCACCTATTGCCGCAGTATTGAGAAGAACGGGCGCTGTGGATAATATGGTTATAAGAGGAAGGCGCCATGTGCGTCCATAGTGGCGTCTCCTCTTATAGTCACTACCGGTTTGCACGGAGAGCGCGTACCGGAAGTGACGAGTGATGCGTTCCACCGGCCCGGAAGTGAATCGGGCCGTGGAACGCATCCTCCGATAGAGCTACTAACAATAACCAGCGTCATAGAAATAGCAGGAAAACACTAGAGAAAAGAAAGAGAGATTGAGAGGAGAGGACAAGAAAGGAAGAAAAGAAAAGGAAAAATATCATTTGAAAATTTTGCGTTCCACAGTGGAACGCATGGGAGGACAACATAAAATGGTACTGAAAGGAAACATGCGTTCCACCCTGGGACGCATGATGTGAGTGTCCAGGGGGGGGTTGAGAATATAGTGTAAAAGGAAAAGAGAAAGAAAAATGGGCAAGTAAGAAAGGTTAGAAAAAAAGAAAAAAGAAAAAGGAAAAAGAAAAGAAAATGGGAAAAGATAAGAAAAGGTGATGAGATATGACAGTGTCATATATAATTGGGAAAAAGATATGTCGTGAGGTGTAAAAACGAAAAAGAAGAAAAAGGAAGAGGAAAAGAAAAAGAAAAAGGAGAACGCATGTTTCCAGGGTGGAACGCATGTTTCCTTTCAGTACCATTTTATGTTGTCCTCCCATGCGTTCCACTGTGGAACGCAAAATTTTCAAATGATATTTTTCCTTTTCTTTTCTTCCTTTCTTGTCCTCTCCTCTCAATCTCTCTTTCTTTTCTCTAGTGTTTTCCTGCTATTTCTATGACGCTGGTTATTGTTAGTAGCTCTATCGGAGGATGCGTTCCACGGCCCGATTCACTTCCGGGCCGGTGGAACGCATCACTCGTCACTTCCGGTACGCGCTCTCCGTGCAAACCGGTAGTGACTATAAGAGGAGACGCCACTATGGACGCACATGGCGCCTTCCTCTTATAACCATATTATCCACAGCGCCCGTTCTTCTCAATACTGCGGCAATAGGTGAGTTATTGATCTTTTAACCGGCTTCCTCCCTGCAATTCGTTCTATAGCATCTAATATAGTATCCATCACAACAATACTATCTTTTGGACATATACCACTTAACTGTTTCACTTTAGATATCGAAGTATATCGTCTTGAGCCGCTGTTTATCTATGTTGTTTATACTGTAATGCATATTTTGATATTAAGGGCCACGTTGGGTCTGATTTTTTCATTTTTGTACAAAGTAGCAATGTTTTCTCCATAGAAAATAACGATGTGTCGTCTGATCACACTAGCTTATATATATCATGATGAAACGATATTATCTATGTACATGTGCTGTTTGTAACATTTTTTGATGTACATATCTTTTTCACGTTGAATTATTACAGTGTCTGATGAAGGCCTGGACAGGCCGAAAACGTTCACACACTGATCTCTTTAATGCCGTGAACATTAATAAAAATTCACAAGCAACTTAAGATTGGCTGTCTGTATTACATGTCACATCCCAGACATACCTGT
Organism: Rhinella marina; assembly: GCA_900303285.1. Taxonomy (NCBI): domain Eukaryota; kingdom Metazoa; phylum Chordata; class Amphibia; order Anura; family Bufonidae; genus Rhinella; species Rhinella marina. The sequence continues at coordinate 88,469 of ONZH01026803.1, forward strand.
GTGCACTGTGTGTCTGTATTACATGTCACATCCCAGACATACCTGTGTGCATTGTGTCTGTATTACATGTCACATCCCAGACATACCTATGTGCATTGTGTCTGTATTACATGTCACATCCCAGACATAACTGTGTGCACTGTGTGTCTGTATTACATGTCACATCCCAGATATATACCTATGTGCACTGTGTGTCTGTATTACATGTCACATCCCAGACATACCTGTGTGCACTGTGTGTCTGTATTACATGTCACATCCCAGACATACCTGTGTGCACTGTGTGTCTGTATTACATGTCACATCCCAGACATACCTGTGTGCGCTGTCTGTATTACATGTCATATCCCAGACATACCTGTGTGCACTGTGTGTCTGTATTACATGTCACATCCCAGACATACCTGTGTGCGCTGTCTGTATTACATGTCATATCCCAGACATACCTGTGTGCACTGTGTGTCTGTATTACATGTCACATCCCAGACATACCTGTGTGCACTGTGTGTGTGTATTACATGTCACATCCCAGACATACCTGTGTGCACTGTGTGTCTGTATTACATGTCACATCCCAGACATACCTGTGTGCACTGTGTGTTTGTATTACATGTCACATCCCAGACATACCTGTGTGCATTGTGTCTGTATTACATGTCACATCCCAGACATACCTATGTGCATTGTGTCTGTATTACATGTCACATCCCAGACATAACTGTGTGCACTGTGTGTCTGTATTACATGTCACATCCCAGATATATACCTATGTGCACTGTGTGTCTGTATTACATGTCACATCCCAGACATACCTGTGTGCACTGTGTGTCTGTATTACATGTCACATCCCAGACATACCTGTGTGCACTGTGTGTCTGTATTACATGTCACATCCCAGACATACCTGTGTGCGCTGTCTGTATTACATGTCATATCCCAGACATACCTGTGTGCACTGTGTGTCTGTATTACATGTCACATCCCAGACATACCTGTGTGCACTGTGTGTGTGTATTACATGTCACATCCCAGACATACCTATGTGCACTGTGTGTCTGTATTACATGTCACATCCCAGACATACCTGTGTGCACTGTGTGTCTGTATTACATGTCACATCCCAGATATACCTGTGTGCACTGTGTGTCTGTATTACATGTCGCATCCCAGACATACCTGTGTGCACTGTGTGTCTGTATTACATGTCACATCCCAGACATACCTGTGTGCACTGTATGTCTGTATTACATGTCACATCCCAGACATACCTGTGTGCACTGTGTGTCTGTATTACATGTCACATCCCAGACATACCTATGTGCACTGTGTGTCTGTATTACATGTCATATCCCAGACATACCTGTGTGCACTGTCTGTTTTACATGTCACATCCCAGACATACCTGTGTGCACTGTGTGTCTGTATTACATGTCACATCCCAGACATACCTGTGTGCACTGTGTGTCTGTATTACATGTCACATCCCAGACATACCTGTGTGCACTGTGTGTCTGTATTACATGTCACATCCCAGACATACCTATGTGCACTGTGTGTCTGTATTACATGTCACATCCCAGACATACCTGTGTGCACTGTGTGTGTATTACATGTCACATCCCAGATATACCTGTGTGCACTGTGTGTCTGTATTACATGTCACATCCCAGACATACCTGTGTGCACTGTGTGTCTGTATTACATGTCGCATCCCAGACATACCTGTGTGCACTGTGTGTCTGTATTACATGTCACATCCCAGACATACCTGTGTGCACTGTATGTCTGTATTACATGTCACATCCCAGACATACCTGTGTGCACTGTGTGTCTGTATTACATGTCACATCCCAGACATACCTATGTGCACTGTGTGTCTGTATTACATGTCATATCCCAGACATACCTGTGTGCACTGTCTGTTTTACATGTCACATCCCAGACATACCTGTGTGCACTGTGTGTCTGTATTACATGTCACATCCCAGACATACCTGTGTGCACTGTGTGTCTGTATTACATGTCACATCCCAGACATACCTGTGTGCACTGTGTGTCTGTATTACATGTTCAGGAAAAGCACTTTTATTCTGCAGGAAAACAGCTCCCAAGTGCCCAGCTCTGCTACTGCAAACCAGATCGAAAAGGGGAGGGTTGCTTTAACTGCTCATATCTTGGGATTGGTAGCAGATAGAAACATGGCTCTAACCTTCTTTGAAAGCTGACATTCCAAGCTTTCAAATGGTACGAAAATAAGAAGATATAACTGTTAGAAATTGAGTCGGGAGAGAAAGCTGTTTTTAGTTTCACTTTCAGACGGGCACCTGGGAGCTGTTTTCCAGCAGAATAAGGCTTCATTCACACGACCATATTTTGTTTCCGTGTCCGTTCCATTTTTTTTTGCGGCCCGTATGCGGAACCATTCATTTCAGTGGGTCCACAAAAAAACAGAAGGTACTCCGTGTGCATTCCGTTTCCGTATGTCCATATTTCCGTTCCGCAAAAAAGATAGAACATGTCCTATTCTTGTCCGTTTTGCTGACAAGGATAGGCATTGTTACAACGGATCCGCAAAAAAAAGGTAAAATGGAATGCACACGGAATACCTTCCGTTTTTTCCGGCCCCTTGAAATGAATGGTTCCGCATATGGTCCACAAAAAAAAAAAAACGAATGGACACGGAAACAAAATACAAAATACGGTCGTGTGAATGAAGCCTAAAAGTGCTTTTTCTGGACATGTAATACAGACACACAGTGCACACAGGTATGTCTGGGATGTGTCTGTAATCTTCTGTGGGGCAGTGCTGTCAGTTATATAGGTGAAAAACTCCCTTTAAATGCTCTGGGAAATCAGGTAAATGGTACAATCTGTGATAAAACTCTCTGACCCCGACGTGATTTGAACACGCAACCTTCTGATCTGGAGTCAGACGCGCTACCGTTGCGCCACGAGGTCAGCTGCTGCAGTATATGCAATGCACTTTTCATGGAAACAGTGATCCCTCTATCACCGTAAAAAATCACGGGTTGGACCAGATTGGCACAAGCTGCTCTGAATACTCTAAAAACTTATGGACTTGAAAGTGAATTTAGAAAAATCCCAAAAACCCTGTAAAAGGAAGGCTTACCTTCAGAGAACCATTGTTTATACGGTGTTTCAGGAACTAATTCATACCAATTACCTAAACTGTTTTACGGTACGACAGCTATCGTGGCCAGGATCACATGGGAATTGCGGTAATACCAAAGAAATGAATGGGGTTGCATGTGTCCTGCAACTGTGAACCCCTGAATTGCAAAAATTCCTGCAGTTGGGGTGGCAGCTGCAGCATACAACTGCGACCACCTTTCATTTCCATCTGATCACCGCTACACTGTGATTCTGTCCACGACAGCTGTTGTGCAAACAGTTTTACAGTGTAGATATATTGATACAGGAAGAGATAGAAAGTGTGAGAAAATTAAATCCTGGCCCCTCCTGGTGGGAATGGCCTATGAGCCAAGGTCTGTCTCGGATAACTCTGTGTTGGTGTTGGAGATAGACTGGGGTCGCACCAAACCAAGCTTACTACGCATTAATCCCCATTGATTCAATATTATAGAGCAGGGAGCAGCAACCTTCAGCACGCCAGCTGTTGTGAAACTACGACTCCCAGCATGCTCCTTCCACTTGTGTGGGAGTTTAGAGAAAAGCCAAGCAAGTGTGCATGATGGGAAATGTAGTTTGACAACACCTGGAGTACCGGAGGTTGCTGATCCCTGTTATAGAGGATCATAAAGCTATTCATGAAGAATTTAAACTTGGCCTTCAGTATTACAGGACCATAAAATGTTATGACCCCGACGTGATTTGAACACGCAACCTTCTCATCTGGAGTCAGACGCGCTACCGTTGCGCCACGAGGTGAGCTGCAATAATATAAATAAGACTACGTCATCCAAACAGTGATTCCTCTCTCACAAGCTAATCACATAAGGCAGATGTTGGGTTTCCACCGTGGGCTGTCCACACCTGCACTTCCGTTCCACAGCCCACAAAAAAAAAATAAAAAAAAAATAGAACATGTCTTATTCTTGTCTGTTTTGCAAGAGATAAGGGATTTGTGCTGGAGTAAAAAAAAAATAAAAAAATGGCAGTCTGCACTCTGCTGGTATCTGTGTTTTGCAGATCCACAAAACACTTAAGGCCGTGTGCATAAGCCCTAGAAGCAGGGCCGGACTGGCCGTCTGGCACTTCTGGCAAATGCCAGAAGGGCCGCTGCCCTCCGTGGGCCAGTCTCGTCCCCCCTTGCAGGGCCGCACCGCCAATTAGCCAGGTGCGGCGCGCCCCTGCGCACAGATGGGGGCGGCGGCGGGGCAGAGGGAGATGAGCGCTTCCATTGTAGAAGCGCTCATCTCCATAGTCATCTGTATCGCCGTCCTCAGGAAGAGGCCTGCATCGCATCACTGCCAGCACCATGGAGGTAAGTATAAGTGTTAATTTTTTTTATTGTAGCACGGACCGGAGCTCTATTGGGGGCACTGGGGGCATTTTTACTGGCACATGGGGGCATTTTACTGGCACTGGGTGCATTTTTACTGGCACAATGGGGCACTGGGGGCATTTTAACTGGTACTGGGGGCATTTTTACATGGGCACAATAGGGCACTGGGGGCATTTTTACTGGCACTGGGGGCATTTTTACTGGCACTGGGGGCATTTTTACTGGCACATGGGGGCATTTTTACTGGCACTGGGGGCATTTTACTGGCACTGGGGCCATTTCTTCCTGGCACATGGGGGCATTTGTTACTGGCACATGGGGGCAGGGGGCACTGGGGGCATTTCTTACTGGCACATGGGGGCGCTGGGGGCATTTCTTATTTCAAAATGCCAGGGCTGAATTTCAGTCCCAGTCCGGCCCTGCCTAGAAGGAAGGTTCAACATCAGAGAACCACTGCTTATAAGATCTTTAGGAACTCAGAAATTGACTAGTTCATACCAATTACCTAAACTGCTTTAGGTTACGGTGATACCTGTCATGGACAGGATCGCAAAGGCATAGCAGTGTACCAGTGATCCCATAGAAATTAATGGGGTTGCACGTGTGCCACGACTGCGACCCCTGAATCACAAAAAAATTCAACATAGTTCAATTTTTTTTGCGATTCAGGGGTCGGGGTACACATGCGACTTGTATTGAAATACTCTTTTAGTTCTACAGGATCACTGCTACTCTGCGATGCCCAGTGACCTTGGCCTCGACAGCTGCCATACTCTTAATGATACTGGGAAAGACAAAGTGTGAGAAACTTAAATCCTGGCCCCTTATCTCCCCAGATCCCCCCGCCCCCCCCCCCCCCCCCCCCAAAAAAAAAAAAAAAAAAAAAAAAAAAAAAAAAAAAACACAAAAAACTTAATGGGAACCTGTAATCAACTTTATGCTGACCTCACTGAGGGCAGCATAAAATAGTGACAGATTTCAGCGGTGTGTCACTCATGAGCTAAATGTAATTAGTTGCTGAGAACCAGCATCATAATCATTGCAGCACAGGCCTTGAAAAGAGTCAAATCTACCTGAGAAGAGTCATAATTCATAATCTCCTTCTCTCCCACCCATCTGCTGATGATTGGCAGCTCTCTCCTAGAGAAAGGGGGAAAACGAGGTAGAAGACTGTCAGTCATCAGCAGGTGGGCAGGGGGAGCAGGAATTCATGAATAACCAGGACTCTTCTCAGGTGGCTGCAACTCTTTTCCAGGCCTAATCTGCAATGTTTGTGATGTTGGTTCTCGGCAACCACTGACTTTGTACTTATAAATGACAGACCACTGAAATCAACTCACCTGTCTCTACTTTATTCTGCCGTTAGTATGGGCAGCACAAAGTTGATGACAGGTTCCCTTTAAAGGATTTCATCGATGGACCATCAGCATACCAAGCAGGTCTATCTCCTCTCCAAGCATTCCATATAGTGCCCCATTTCTGCTGATGGCTCTAAGGAAGGAAATTTCTTTTCTCCTTCAATATTACAGGACTCTATGGGAAATCAGACAGTATCTTTACTCCGGTAAGCAGTATTATCTGTGATAAAATGTTATGACCCCGACGTGATTTGAACACGCAACCTTCTGATCTGGAGTCAGACGCGCTACCGTTGCGCCACGAGGTCAGCTGGAATACTATAAATAAGACTACGTCATCCAAACAGTGATTCCTCTCTCACAAGATAATCACATAAGGCAGATGTTGGGTTTCCACCATGGGCTGTCCACACCGGCACTTCCGTTCCACAGCCCCACAAAAAAAAAAAAAAATAAATAGAACATGTCTTATTCTTGTCTGTTTTGCAAGAGATAAGGGATTTCTGCTGGAGTAAAAAAAATAAAGATAAAATGGCGGCCTGCACTTGGCCGGTATCCGTGTTTCGCAGATCCACAAAACACTTAAGGCCATGTGCATGAGCCCTGAAAGGAAGGTTCACCATCAGAGAACCACTGTTTATAAGGGCTTTAGGAACTCAGAAACTGACTAGTTCACCACTGATTACCTAAACTGCTTTAGGTTACGGTGATACCTGTCGTGGCCCCGATGGCAAAGGCATAGCAGTGTACCAGTGATCCCATAGAAATGGATGGAGTTGCTCGTGTGCCTCGACTGTGACCCCATGAATCACAAACAAATTCAACAGTTAAATTTTTTGCGATTCAGCGGTTGCAGTCACAGCACACATGCTACTTGTACTCTGACCCTCTTTCAGGTCTATAGGATCACCGCTACTCTGCAATGCCCTCGGGATCCTGGTCGCAAAAGCTGTCATACTCATGTATCATGTAATGATACTGGGAAAGACAGCAAGTGTGAGACGCTTAATTCCTGGCCCCCTATTTCCCCAAACCCGCCCCCCCCCCCAAAAAAAAACAAAAAAAAAAACAAACAAACATAAAGGGGTATTCCGTTGAAGTAACTTAATTTTTGAAAAACTGCATTAAGGCTGCAAGCTGTGACCCAACCAGAACCCATATCTATACATATAACCAGAGCTTCATTTTACCTTGCAATCCATTTGTCTAGCTCCTGTCTGAGCCTGCAGCACACTGAGAGTATCATGGCTCCTGATCTTCCCTCACAAAACTACAATCCCCACAATGCCTAGCTTTCCAGCTGTGAGTTTGTGCTTGTTCATGAGTGTTGCTGTTTATTGATTGGCTGCCTGATATTACAGTCCAGTCACGCCCCCTCTACTGACCAATCAGCAGAACACTAACATTTAGCTAGAGAACTAATAGCAACACACTGAGCATGCTCAACCTAACAAAGGCTCAGAACTACAGGTCAATGCCATGGTAACTTATGAGGAAACACTGTGGGTAGCAGTTAGGTCACAGTGATACCTGTCCAGGATCGGCAAGGCATCGCAGTGTACCAGTGATCCCATAGAAGGGGATGGGATTGCACGTGTGCCTCGACTGTGACCCCTGAATTACTAATAATAACAGCGTTAAATTTTTGGGCGATTCAGGGGTTGCAGTCGCAGCACACATGCAACTTGTATTGCGACTCTCATTTCTACGGGATCACAGCTACTCTGCGATGCCCAGTGATCTTGGCCATGACAGCTGCCATACTCTTAATGATACTGGGAAAGACAGCAAGTGTGAGAAGCTTAAATCCTGGCCCCTTATCTCTCCAAAAAACAAAGGATTTCATCAATGGACTCAGCATCCTCTATAGTGTTCCATTGCTGCTGATGGCTCCAGGGAAACAAGGAATTTTCTTTTGCTCTCCAACATTACAGGACTTTCTGGGAAACCAAACAGTATCTTTATTCCAGTAAACGGTACAATCTATGATAAAATGTTATGACCCCGACGTGATTTGAACACGCAACCTTCTGATCTGGAGTCAGACGCGCTACCGTTGCGCCACGAGGTCAGCTGCTGAAGTAGCCTTGTCACTATGAAATGCACTGTGATCAGGAAGGCAGCAGGTTATAGTCCAGAAGGAGCTGAGCAGATGAATTTATGTGGGAAAAGATTCTGCAAAATTTTATTATGTTTTATACATTTAAAGTTCTGCTCTTTCTAAACTTAAAGGGGTTCTCCAGGAATTAAGAAAATAAAATTACTAAAAATACTTAAATATTACTTTATTATAAATACATTCCCAAATACCTTTCATTAGTTATAATGGCTCATTTTTGTCTAGGGAGCAATGATTAGGAGAAATAAAATAGCCCCCATCCTATTAGTCCACACAAAATCTGTCCTAATCACACAGGAGGACAAGTTACTTCACAACACTGAGGTAAATAGCTTTCTCATCCTCCTCTCTGATTGTCAGGGATTATGATCCTAAATACAGTTTAATATGAGCTTCAGCTGAATCTCTGTAGGAATGGAGTTCATGAGATGTGAGTAAAGAGCATCAGCATTTGTATGGTTTACTCATCTTAAGGGTATATTGATGTCAGAGAGATGGAAATCCTCCACTGTATATGCCATAGTACAGACAGCAGCATCTCTCACTCTGGCGGATTCGGTCCATCCATATATTACGGTGCATTAAATAGTTTTTGAGAAGTCCAACAAGTCCCCAAAAAAATCTTAAATGGCTTTTCCATGCTCCAAATATTGATGACCTTTCCTGAGGAGAGGTCATGAATATCTGATCAGTAGAGGTTCAACACCACGCACCCCACCGACCAGTCATTCCTCCAGTCGCCAGCGCCGAAAGTGCAACTTTGAATAGAAACAGAGACACAGTTCCATTCAAAGTGTAGTGACGTTCTGGGTTACTGAAGCTCCGTCACCAGGAAATTCTCTTTAGGGCTAATTCAGCTAGCTAAGGCTAGTTCCCTTAGTTATCGTTTGCTTCATTCTGGAGAAAAAGCATTTTTAATGCAAATGAGCTGATAATTGCACCAAGGGTGAGCCCAAGCCACTCCTCTGTGCATCCTCTACCAGCCCTTGTCTGTCCACCTTGGTTGACATAGACAGGCCTACCCACGTCAATCAAGGAGAGTACCATTATATAAAAGTATAAATTCAGCAAATAACAGAAATAACTACCATATATTATATCAATGGCGCATTAGATATATACTTCACTGGTCCCCAAAAGAGAAAACATTCATAAACTTTACAAAAATATTCCGACGAGGATGGGATTCGAACCCACGCGTGCAGAGCACAATGGATTAGCAGTCCATCGCCTTAACCACTCGGCCACCTCGTCCTATTGGTAGATTTGTTTGAAAGCTAGGCTCTTGAGTGTTCACAACCAAACTGTTTGCAAACATTTAAAGGGGTTCTCTAACACTGAAGAAAATTTACCAGGTTTCTGGAAAGTGTCTAAAAAGAGAAGCAAAAATTCTTGTCATTGTGTCCCAGCTCCACGGCTCCCATCCTGGTTCTGGTGTCCCCTCATATACGGGAACATGACTGCTACAGCCAAGCAATGGCCTCAGCAGTGATGCAGGAATTAATGGCAGATTAGCGCACGGATCATGTGCTTGTATATACGGCACATCACCACTTCTGGACTGGCGCAGGCCCGGAAACATTCCTTTGAACCGCCAACTCATCCATTTCAAACGCGAGTTGCCAGAGGGAAATCTGAGTGAGTCTGATTGACACAAACTCCTCGAGCCATTTATCCCAATCTGTAGCACTGTGCCGAAACATTTTCTCCATGACCACATAAAACCCTTTTTTTCTGTAGAACATTATGCAATCTTAATTGTGTACTGATCAATGTAATGTACAAAATACATTAAAAAAAACAACAAACAAACATGGAGATGCCGGGGATTGAACCCGGGGCCTCACACATGCGAAGCGTGCGCTCTACCACTGAGCTACATCCCCTCCCTTACAAAGCCACTTTGTTATGAAAAACTGCACAGTACATGTCTGAATACTTTCTGCAATACTCATGCGATACTCAGTATAATGCACTTTCTGCCACAAGGAAATCCATGCAGAGCAGAAGCAGCAATGCCTGACATAAGACACAACCTGAAACTACACGACACGCACACCAGGTGGCAGCATTGTGCAACCAAATTCATATCTGTGAACAAGATTTGCAGCCACACAACAATTCAGTCATGTCTGATAAGGTTTTCAGAAGACAGACCTTTCTATAGATTTAGTGAGTTTTGCTGAATACTCAAAGGGGTTGTCTGGCTTCGAAGCCCACAACCTCTGGGGTCCTAAACTGTGCATAAAAGGCTCATGCAGACGAACGTAAGGGTTCTGTGCCCGTATTGTGGACCGCAATTCCGTGGGGATCTTTTGCCGTATCTTGCGGATTGGGGACCCATTCAAGTCAATGGGTCCGCATTGACTTGAATGGGAATAATGCCCCCTCTTAAGTGCTCCCAATAGGAATAATGCCCCCTCTTAGTGCTCCCCAATAGGAATAAATAGGAACAATGCCCCCTCTTAGTGTTCCTAAATAGGAATAATGCCCCCTTTTAGTGCTGCCCAATAGGAATAAATAGGAATGCCCCCTTTTAGTGCTCCCTAATAGGAATTATGCCCCTTTTAGTGCTGCCCAATAGGAATAATGCCCCATCTTAGTGCTCCCCAATAGGAATAATGCCCCTTTTAGTGCTCCCCAATAGGAATAAATAGGAATAATGCCCCCTCTTAGTGCTCCCCAATAGGAATAATGCCCCCTCTTAGTGCTCCCCAATAGGAACACATAGGAATAATGCCCAGTCTTAGTGCTCTCCAGTTGGAATAATGTCCTCCTTGTAGTGATCCCCATTCTGTTTCTACGGGAAAAAAACCTCAGCAAGACATGGTCCTCCCAGCGTGGTGACATCATCACACTTGGAGCGCAGGTCTTACTGCTTCCTGAGGAGCTAGTGTTCCCACGCATGCAAGTGTGGATGAGGTATTTTTATTTTTTTTTTAACCCCTGAAAGGCCATCGTGCACATGTTTTTAACGGTTGTTAGACAAGTGCACTTCTGTCTAAATGTCCGTTAAAAATGGTACCATTGATTTCAATGAAAACAACCAAATATAGGACATGTCTTATTTTTTTATGGCCACTGCACTTACTTCCACTACAAGCAGGCAATTATTGGGAAGGGAGGGTTCCTTCCTGATAACGGCCTGCTCAGTTGGAGGGTGTAACTGTGTTTTAAAAGGGGTTTCCAAGACTTTATAACTGATGACTTATCCTCAGTATAGGCCTTCTCGCAGCTTACCAAGCACAGCGGCGTACATTCACTTCAAACAAGCAATAAGCCCAGACAAAGGAATCCTTCCTCACTCCTCAGGCAAGCTAAACATAACAAAAAAACACCAACAATGCCACACCCCACATATACCTCAAAGAAGACACTGACACACATGGAGACTGCGCCCTCAGATAAATCTGACAACAAAGCACTCCTGATGCTAGAAGGATCACTCTCTCTAGGTCTCCAGGAGCTGAAGAAGCACTGTCTCACGCTCTCACACTTCTTGCTAGATATCTCACAAACTAATCAGGCGCTCGTGCTTGCAAAAGAGCAGAAAAATGCAAGCATAATAGGATTGCAGTCTTAAGGCCCTTTTACACAGCCCGATTGTTCAATAGATTGTCAGAGAAGAACATTCGAAGGAACGCTTGTTCCCGATAATCTGCCCGTGTAAAGGTGCCGCCAATCACTTGATGAACGAGCGAAACACTTGCTTATTGGGTGTAACAATCGTTCTTGCAAACACCTAAATCATCGTTTTGGTGCCGCAGATCAAGCTGTCTAAACAGCACTCTGCTGCCCGGAAACAACGGGAGTCATTTACTAAATGCATCCTGCTTCTTTTTGGTGAAAATAATCACATAACCCCTTTTTGCAAATTTTTTTTAACACCCACGCACCAATATTTAGTCACACAGGGCTTTTTTTTTAGAAAAAAACTGAAAATAGTTTATAACGGAAAGGGGTTCATTTCCATTTTGTCAGCTGTTGTCTCCCCCTTGTGGGCTGCAAAAAACAGCTGTTGTCAAGTGGAGGCTGATGGATACTGTAAGGCACAAAGAGCCTTTGTATAGACAGAACTCTGAGCGTGTCACCTTACAGCTACTCAGCAGCCAAGAGCGATGACCTCATAAAAGGCCCTGTCTGCTGGACAGCCGTTACACAGTAAAATCCGTCAGTCAAGCATACAGCCCGTACATACATGACCATGCCACACAGAGGGAAGAGGAGGGTATGTGTGGGGGATCAGGTGTGAGGTATCGCTTCTTTTATTTTTTTCATTCTGAGCTCTTTTCCAACTTCTTACTTCAGACAATCCTTTAAAGGAGAATTTTAATCCAAGTACTGCAGAAGCCACTCCTGATTTCCCACAAGGGTCCAGGTCTTCTTGTCCTCCTCTTCAGCATCTACATAGCCTATGGGGCTTGGATGCCTATGGGGTCCTACATGCCAGGAGACAGACAAGACATGGACAGAATAAGCTTAGATTTTAGCTTTCCAATGGTTTCTCCTGAAAGATATGTTGTTCCCCAGAGGAATCAGGTCTGAGAACCATTCGGGAATGATCATTCATGTGATAGGCATCTATGTCTCATGTTATTGCATGAAACTGGGTGTAAACAGAGGTGTGAAACAGAGCTCAGCGAGACCAGACCCACGTTTTAGCGGTTTGCTTCTGCTATTGAGTAGTCCTGGAAATATGCACGGCACAACTTTGTGCACGAGAACTGTTTTAATGAAATAAAGAGCCAGTGCCCATCACAATCAATACGTCCTATGGTTTCACTCAAAACTGATCTAAAAAATTAAAGTTGAACTTAAAGGGGTTGTCTGGGTTTAGAGCCAAACCCGGACATATCCCCTTCTTCAGCCAGGCAGCCCCTCTGAGATGAGCATCGACGCATTTCATACTCTGATGCTCTCCCTTGCCCTGCACTCAATTGCACAGGGCAAGGGCTTTTTCTATAGATCCAGTGACGTATCGGGTCTCTGCTAGATGGAGGCTTCCTCCTAGCAGTGAGCCCAGTGGAGTCTCTGGCATTAGTGCTGCCCTAGCCTGTAAAACGAATAGGGTAGCACTAAAGCCCGCCAATTAGTACCGGTGAAGTCACCAGCAACACTGATAGGCTGGAGCCTCTGCCTAGCAATGTAAACAAAAAAGCCCTTGCCCTGCATGAACATGAAATGCCCAGATGCTCATCTCAAAATGGCTGCTTGGGTGAAGAAGGATCTGAATCTGGACAACCCTGTGGGCAACCCTGGCTGAAATCAATGTGTTCTTGCTGTACCCCTATGCATCTCCAATTATACAGAGCTAGGAAACATGCACACTATCACGTGCAGTCTGGGAAACACAGCCTGTGTGTCGATGATGCCATGAGATCCTACCTTTCCGCAGGTCTATTGTGCTGTACTCACAAAGAGCAATCATTTCGAGTCAGATGAGCCGGGAACACAGGGGACTACACATGATTGTGTGCATGTGGCTGCACAAAAAGTTTTTTTTTTGTAAAATATTCAGAATATCGAGAATTTGAAAGAAAAAGAATGTGCCATATTCATTTACCGAAGCATTGCTACTAAGGGAGAATCTGATGCCCCACCACACAGCGGCAAAGAGAGCACCTATATATCTGCAATAGATTGCTATGGCTTAATGCCAAGGTCACCGACATCTCGTCTGACGTGTCAGGACTCTATTATAGACAGTGTGAAATCAGCTAGGTAAGAATACGTTAAGGCTTCATTCACACGTCCGTATGTGTTTTGAGGTCCACAATTTGACGTTCCGTATGGCATCCGTGTTTCCGTTTTTTTTGCGGATCCATTGTAACAATGCCTATCCTTGTCAGCAAAACGGACAAGAATAGGACATGTTCTATCTTTTTTGCGGAACGGAAATACGGACATACGGAAACAGAATGCAAACGGAGTACCTTCCGTTTTTTTTGCGGACCCGTTGAAATGAATGGTTCCGCATACGGTCCACAAAAAAGAACAGAACGGACACGGAAACAAAATACGGTCGTGTGAATGAAGCCTAAAAGAAAGTTAAAACATTTTAGTCAAGGAACATTATTTCCTAAACCTCAAAGCGCCTGGAAAACCCACCCGGTGGTCTCCATCCCTGTACATCACGAGCACCAAACAGACTCCTGTAAGACTTCCTGGCCTGTTAGTCTTAGGGCTCGTTCACATCACCGTTAGGGATTCCGTTCTAACTTTCCGAAAATAACGGAATCCCTAGGACGGAAATCAAAACGGACACCTTTAAGAGGCATTCCGTTTTGATCCGTCATAATAGAAGCCTATGGGAAAGCATAACGGATCCGTCTGGATGCCGTTATGCTGGACGGAAAACAAAGTCCTGTCGACAGAAAGCGGAATCCCTAACGGTGATGTGAACAAGCCCTTAGCAGTGTGGGGGGTGATGTAGGAGATAGGGTGTGGAGCCTGTGGGTGCAACAGCACAGCTATGATTGCACCAAGGGCCTCATTTACATATTATAAAACAGTGATTTTCTACAGATTGCGGCCACCTAAGGAGAAGGGACCAACAGCATTACATTCAGCTGACATTCACACTTCTCATATGTCATCTGGATTAATGCTGATAAATGTGGTGACAGATCCAATCGCAACTAAAACTGAAAGCACCGCAGAGAGAGGGGGGCTGTGCATGTGCCTAGTTTCTCTCAGGAAGATGCTAGGAAAAGATTCAGTATACACACACCTAAAAGTTAAAGGGGTTATCCAGCCTTTTTAACCCTTTCACAACTCAGGCCAGACTTTAAAGATGGCTCCTCAGCAGCCACGTGGAGGCAGAGTCCATGATTGTTGATAATTTGCACGGTCAGCCTTGTAGTGGACAGCACTCATTACTGCAGCACTGCTCCCAATGAAGTCAATAGGAGTAGCACTGCACTGACGAGCGCTGTACACTACAATGCTCCCCTTGACTTCCAGCAAGAAAGATACACAGAACAGCTGATCAGCAGAGTACTGGGTGCTGGTCCCGCTGATCACCTAGCGATGGATTATCCTGAGGCTAGGACATCACTTAAAGGCTGAACAACCCCTTTAACCACTAAGGTTGTCGCGGGTATCGATATTTCGATACTAAATCGATACTTTTATACCAATATCGATTCGGTACCGGGATTTGCTCTTTTGTGATACCTTTGGCAAATAAAATAAAAAAGTCTCTTACCTCTCCTGCGCCGTGGCTCCGCTCCGGGTCCGGCGCTCCTCTGTCTTCTCTGCCCATGCTGTACTGTCCTGACCGCGTACAGCGTCAGGACGTAGTGCGCGCACTCTGACCTGACGCTGCACGCAGTCAGGTGACAGTGCAGCATGGGCAGAGAAGACAGAGGAGCGCCGAACCCGGAGCGGAGCCACGGCGCAGGAGAGGTAAGAGATTTTTTTATTTTATTCTAATGGGGGCAGAGTGGGCTGATGTGAGGTCTGATGGGGGTACAGTAGGCTGATCTGAGGTCTGATGGGGGCACAGTGGGCTGATCTGAGGTCTGATGGGGGCACACTGGGCTGATCTGAGGTCTGATGGGGGCACACTGGGCTGATGTGAGGTCTGATGGGGGCACAGCAGGCTGATGTGAGGTCTGATGGGGCACAATGGGCTGATGTGAGGTCTGATGGGGGCACCGTGGGCTGATCTGAGGTCTGATGGGGGCACAGTGGGCTGATGTGAGGTCTGATGGGGCACAGTGGGCTGATGTGAGGTCTGATGGGGGCACCGTGGGCTGATCTGAGGTCTGATGGGGGCAGATTTTTGGGTGTTTTATTTTTTCGGTGTGGTATGGAATATCGCAATACTTTTTCTTGGTATCGAAATCGAATCAAAATTTTGATATTGTGACAACCCTATTAACCACATTAGCCCCCCCTTCCCCCCAGGTCTGTTATATGATACACATATACATAGATGACACACAAGCATACCTTACACATATACACAACACAGGACAGGACCTCTCTGCACACTCCTCCCCCCCTCCCCTCCCTGACAGAGCTGCTGCTGGGCCACCCATTAAGAAGCTCCCCCTGATGTGACACATGAGCGAAGGAGAAGCCAGGATCACTAGACACCTGCGCCCCTCTCACACAGTACAGACACCACAGGCAGGACAGTAACAAGACTAGTGTTTGCAGTCAGCCCCGACCTCACAACTCTCCAGGGCGCCCGCCTCCACGTGACCGCTTCTGAGCCCGCGCTATTTTCTGTAACGCCTATTGGTCGCTCTGTCAGCAAATAAAAAACGGCTGTGAAAGAACATGAAGCAGTGACTGGCGGATTGGTGGAGCTTCCTGATTGGTCCCTTGCATTCACCTGACCAATGGTTGACGATGATTTGTGAGGTGAAGGGGCAGACAACTTGTCTATATATTTTACCATAGATTTAGCTAAGGACGAGTTTGTGCTTTCTCACCACCTGAGAGAGCGGTATGTGCTCCTTCCTGTTCACACCGTGCAGTACTGTTCATTATGGAAATACTACTGGGGGCGGGGCTCCCTAGGAAAGTATTCTTGTGGTAGCTTTACAGTCTTTCTAATGTTTGAGGTTACCACAGCGAATGAACAGCGTCCACCATCGCAGCGCAAGGGAGGTTTTCCAGGTAAAGATGGCACAGCGCTCCCATGTGGTCGCATTTGACCACGGCATCAAACGCCATTTATCAAAACTGCTTAAGAGCAAATCTGTCTTAGTTGCCCATGACAACCAATCAGAGCTCAGCTTTCATTTTTTTCAAGGCCCTTTAGGAAATGAAATGTGAGCTCTGGTTGGTTGCTATGGGCAACAAAGACAATTTTACTGTTATACAGTTTTGATAAATTAGGCCCTAGGTGTCTGTGCTATGTGATAGATCAGCTTCCGAGAAGGCGCCGTCTTTAAAAGACTGCACCTGGATGTACAGTAAATTCCAGATGCGGGAAAGGGTTAAAGTATGAAGACTTAGGATGCTATTACATAGAGTGGTCGTGGGTCGATAGTATGGCACAGCTGCGCACGGCTTTATCGTAAATTGGCACAGTTTTCGGTTGTGTATCTCATACAGTTGAAGCATATAAATGCATCATAAAACCCTGCCCCATAACTGCAGCGTGTGAAAGCACCCTAATGGTAAATCCACAGCGTTGTAGGCAAGGGCTACACAGTGACACTGGTCAAGCGACACCTGTCACGGCCAGGATCGCTGAGTAGTGGGATCGCCGCGGTAGTCGCAAGAAATTCAGCCGTGTTGGATTTCATGCAACTGCCACAGCAATGCCATGCATTTCTATGGGATCACCGCTACTCAGTGATCCTAGCCATGACAGGTGTCGCGTGACCAGTGTTGCCATAACCTTACAGTACCAGCAAAGTGGTTGTGATTATACGAAATGTCATCCACACGCTGCTGAAGAAATCAGCAGCATAAATTGACGTATGGTGTGGATTATAAAGAGGTTTTCTGAGACTTATATACTGATGACTTGTCCTCTGGATGGGTCATCAGTATCTGGTCGGTGGGGGTCTGACACCTGGGACCCCCACCGATCAGCTGTTTGAGAAGACACGGGTGCTCCTGTGAGTGCCACGCCCTTCTCTCAGCTTGCCAAGCCCAGCGCCGTAATTGTATAGTGGCAGTGCTTGGTATCACAGCTCAGCCACATCCACTTCAACGGGGCTGAGCTGCCGCTAGGCCATGTGACTAATGAATGTGACATCTCATAGTTTAGGCCAAGGGTGCACAACCTGCCACCCCGGGGGCCACATGCGGCCCTTGATACCATTCTGTGCAGAACCCAAACATCTGGCAACAGACATGTATGTCTTGTGGCTGCTCACGTGTATCTTTCATTAGATGGGAATCCTGGAACTGTAACTAGACATTAATATCATATACTGTATGTACAATATGCCATAAATACAGTATTTCAGTTGTTAATACCTCTTTAAATTTTCTTTTCAGCCCTTGTCATTGGTTCAGTCTGTCAATGTGGCCTTCACCCAGAAAACGTTGTGCACCCTTGGTCTAGGCTAAGCTGTGTGAAGGCAGTGGCGCTACAGCTGATCAGCAGGGGTCCTGGGTGTCGGACCCCCACCAATCAGATACTGGTGACCTATACGGAGGATAGTTCACCAGTATAAAAGTCTTTAAATGTGCAGCATGTCAATTTATGCTGCGGATATCCACCTCTGACTTCACTCTTTACAATGGAGAGGATGAAATCTGAAATAAGGGGTCGTCCACGTGGGACACATACGCTCTGGATTTGCTGCAGCAGATCTGATCTTAAATCCAAAGCAGTTCAGTTTATGCTGCGTATTTCACCCTACGCAAAACTCACACCCTTCTGTGACCCTTTGGACTACCATAAAGGTGCATGAGCCCTTTACTTGTACTTCCATATGCCTCCAGTTTTATGCAGGAACATACAGAGATTTGGATAGAGTTTTTACTGATGTTCTTTCAAAATCTGTATGTATGCCAGTGTTTCTAAGGGGGAATATTTCCACATATATGCCACTTAACTGAGCCTGTACAGCCAGGCATGTGATGGTGCTTATTGTGGCCGGCAGGGCTCTCTTGACAAAGACCTGCACCCTAGACACTGGTGCAGCAGGGTGAGCAGTGAGCACCAATTTCATTTATATCCAGGATCTAAGGGCACAGAATTTTTTTTTTGAGTAATTTTTTTTAGGGGTCTGGCTTGATTAAAGGTTTTGTCCCCACAATCCCCATTTATCACCTATGTATGATTGCAGAGACCCGTACCGATCCCTAGAAGGCAGATGCCAAGCTCCTGATTTCTCCTTACGGCTCAACCACAGTGGGAAGGCATTCGAAAGAAGCAATGGCCGAGCATGCATGCTACTGCTCCATTCAAAGTCTATGGGACTGATAGAGATAGCCAACTTAGTTTGAATTAATTAAGTGATCTGGTCAGGGTCTGATTCATTTAGGTTTCTGGTCTGGAGTCTGACTATTTTTGGGGTCTGTATTAAGATCTGATTAATCTAGGCATCTGGTCTGGAGTCTGAAATAATTTAGGGGTGTGATCTGTGGGCTTAGGCTACTTTCACACTAGCGTTTTATTTTTCCGGTATTGAGTTCCGTCATAGGGGCTCAATACTGCAAAAAAAACGCTTCAGTTTTGCCTCCATTCATTGTCAATGGGGACAAAACTGAACTGAAGAGAACGGAATGCTCCAAAATGCATTCCGTTCAGTTCTCTTCAGTCTCCAGACCGGAGACCAAAACCGCAACATGCTGCAGTTTGCTCTCCAGTCTGGGCATCCGCACCAAGACGGATCCGGAATGACCCCCAATGCAAGTCAATGGGGGCGGATCCGTTCGGTGTAACACAATAGTAAACGGATCCGTCCTCCATTGACTTTCAGTGGAGTCCGTGACGGATCCGTCCCTTTTTCCTGTCAGCTCCTTCCTCCCTTACTGACCACTGTGCGCGCCGTCTTCCTCCTCGTCGCTGGGACAGGTCGGGAGCTGCAGGGAAAGGTAAGTATAACACACACCCCCCCCTCCTCCTCAACACAGTGTCTTACATGTGTGGGGCCGGAGTGCGGTTCCGGCCCCACACGTGTACCTGCCGCAGTACGAATCCGAAAAGGGTTTTCCGAGACTTGGGGTTGTCTCATGATGGACAATGGGGGCATATCACTAGGACCCACGCCTATATCCAGAACAGAGCCCCGCAAGGTGGTGGCTGAAGGACTCCAGTCCGGCCACCACCAAGCCGGTTCTCCATAGAAATGATTGGGAGCGCACTGCGCTTGCGCGGCCACCTCTCTTATTCATTTCTATGGAGCACCACAGGCCCAAATAGAGCCTATGTGACACCAAGCATCAAAAATAAAATGCAATATTTACTCCTGCTCCAAATGTAACTCACCCAACACAGATTTATTTCATCATCTATGGGACTGCACACGAATTCAGGAATTATGGAACCAAGTACAATCTCACATATTCACTACTTTTAATATAGCCTTCACAGTTACTCCTCAATGAGCTATATGCAACATACTCTCAGACAAACAACAACATCTCGCTACAGTGCCTTGCGAAAGTATTCGGCCCCCTGGAACTTTTCAACCTTTTGCCACATTTCAGGCTTCAAACAAAAATATATAACATTTTGAATTTTTGGTGAAGAATCAACAAGAAGTGGGTCACAGTTGTGAAGTGGAACGAAATTTATTGGATCATTTAAACTTTTTTGGTAATAATAAAACTGAAAAGTGGGGCGTGCAAAATGATTCGGCCCCCTTGCATTAATACTTTGCTGCGCCACCTTTTGCTGCGATTACAGCTGCAAGTCTCTTGGGGTATGTCTCTATCAGTTTTGCACATCTAGAGACTGAAATTCTTGCCCATTCTTCCTTGCAAAACAGCTCGAGCTCTTTGAGGTTGGATGGAGAGCGTTTGTGAACAGAAGTTTTCAGCTCTTTCCACATATTCTCAATTGGATTCAGGTCTGGACTTTGACTCGGCCATTCTAAGACCTGGATTCCTTTATTTTTGAACCATTCCATTCCTTACATGGATGCACACCTCTTCGAGTGTTGGCTGACACTTGAGGTGTTCTCAAAGAGAAACTCTCTTGCACAATTGCGCACGGAATTGGGAGGAGAGTTCTCATAACACTTCTGATACTTGATTATTGTATTTTCTCACCATAAAATGCCATATAAACAATAAACAGCTTTGGAAAGAAAAAATATATGTACCTCAAAATAGTGCCACAAAACAACTTTTCCTACAAAATGCAAGTTATGACTATATTGACAGACACAAAAAGTTATGGGTCTAAAAAAATGTTTCCATAAAATGTGCTTTTATTCAACAAAAGTACTAAAACATAAAAGCTGAATAGTGTAACTGTTATATCAGAGTAAGTGGGAAAGGTGATAAACTATATGTACCTCAGCATGGCGCCAATAAAAATGATATCTTATCTCTCAATAAACACACTATCTTCCAACTTTGTGGAAAAATAAAAAAAGTTATGGCTCTTGGAATGTGTTAATGAAAAACACAAATAGACCAGTTCTTATGGAGTAAGGGGTTGAAACGCAGGGCTGTGGAGTCGGAAAGCCAAAGCCCCGACTCCAGTGGAATAAAATAAAGAAGAGATTTTCTTGGTCACTCCTTTTTTGTCTCCTTCACAGGCGCAAATAAATCCGATTCCTCCGGTTGCTTATACAGAATTAGGGAATTTATTCATGCCAAGCAACATATAAAAAATAAATAATAGAATAATTTAATAAAAAATAAAATAATAAATGAATGAATAAAGGACAACGCGTTTCGGAGGACTGTGGCCTCCTTCCTCAGGTCCAGAAGTGCATGCATCAGTCATTCTGATTACGCCTACCTTCTCAAAGCCCCGACTCCGACTCCTCAATTTCCCCTAACTCTGACTTCCGACTCCCTCATACGTGGCAATAACTTTAAGCAAACTTTGCATAATCAATAGTACAGATATGTCATGACAAAAAAAAGTTTGTAATATATGTGTTACTAGATTTCTTTACTCTGAACTTCCAGTATCAGGCTTCTCTAGGTACAGCTCATTAAGGGCCTGATGTATGAAAACTGTCTAGGTATCAGACTTTCTTTGTTGCCCATAGCAACCAATCAGAGCTCCCCTTTCATTTCTCCAGAGCACTATATGAAATAAAAGGAGAGCTCTGGTTGGTTGCTATGGGATAGTTTTCATACATAAGGCCCAAGGTGTTTTCCATCATACTGCTTCACAGTCTAGAAAGTGACACTACTAACGGTGCTAGATAACAAAGTCTCAGCAATGGCTTCTACACCTAGAGGACTTTATCACATGCGTGTTTCTGTATTTCTGAATTTGAGATGTTAGAAAACAGTTTTCCCCCTTATATTCTTTGTATACATTATAGAAGCCATCAGAGCAGCTAACCTCTCCAAACATGAGCTCAGAGGAAAGCATACAGAGAGAAGATGCACTGGACAATTGATTCATTCCTGCTCTCAGCCAATCAGATAACAGTCTTTCTGGTCTGCAGGTTACCATAGAAACCTGTGTGCAGTGAGAGACCTGCTGAACTGTCTATAGTTCATGACTAAAGTAAAATCTACTGACCAATGCATTTAGAAAATGTCTTCTTTTAACTGCCCCTTTATGCTGAAAGCTAATCTTTGTAACTAGTGAGAAAACCTCTTTAATCCTGCTTTCTCTAGTAGATCTGAGATGAGTGCAGCTGCAGTGTCCCACATATTATGTGCGTGAAAAGGGACAAAGCAAATTGTTGATGTAATGTGCCTTTCTTATAGCCATGTCATTGTGATTTATTGTTCAAGTATTTTATATGCTATAAGAACCTCTATGGCTGAGTAGTGCAATGTTATTTTTCCACCACAAGATGGTGCTAGTCTGCCTTCTATATAAGGCCCAGTTAGAGCCTAGGAAAAAAAGGAAGTTAGAGAGAGGAAGAGAGAGAAGTACAGTCAGTTAGTTAAGAAACAACCAAGGATTGTGCAGGAGGAAGAAAGGTGGAGATCCCTTAAAGGCTGTCAATATCCCCTGACCTTGGCCACGTCAGGATATAATTTTGACATTCACAAACCAAGCCACTAGAACCCTGAGCATAACTGGACTAAATCAAGACTGACAGAGATAATCAACCGTCTCCGGTTCTCATGGACTCTGACAGCACTCATGTGGTCAAGAAAAGCCTCCTGCACATGACTACAGAATCACCAACCAGGTACCAAGTTGTTATTGGCCTACACTCTGATCCCTCCGGGAAGTGCAGCCATTACTTATTTCAGGTACCTGCTGGCACAGATGTACTAATTCATGCCCTACAGGGTCTCCTTCAGAAGAAAGGTCTCATGAAAGTGACTTTAGCATATACATTTTTGTCCAGAGCCAGGGCTAAATTGGAGTCAAAGGAGGCATTCTATCCAACTAAATGCCACCCCTCCCCACTACCTTTAGGATTACATGCAACACATTTCCTGAAGGACTTCAGGTATACAGTCTTCATTTGTTCAGAGTCATTCAAAAATGAGTACATGTACTAACTCCGCTTTAGCAGGCCATCTTTAGCGTCTTTCACACTGATGTTATGTGTTCCAGCAGAGAACAGCCTGCCGGAGCTCTCCGGATCAGGCATTGCTGGATGTTACAGCAATGCCTGCCAGTACCATTGACTATAATGGGGTCTGGCGGAGAGTTGGCCGCTACCTTGCAAATATACCTGGTTTCAGCCAGTGCGTCCAGTAGTCCAGCTGAATACTTGCCGGGTAGTGGCCTGCTCTTCGCCAGACCACATTATGGTCCATGGGGCCAGCAGGTATTGCAGTAACATCAGTAACAACTGGTTTTCAAGTCATGAGATGGCTGCTGACAGTGTGTCCCTGTTTAGGCCCTAATGCCAAAGGTTTTTTTTTGTTTTGTTTTTTTAGCTGTGTACTGGTTCTATAGACATGTTGACCCAGACATGTGAAGTAGGCCTTATCAGTAACACTTGAACAAACTCATTAATATCTGCTGATAGTCAAGGTTTTGTCTATGTGGTTGGCGCTGTGGCTTAGTTGGTTAAAGCGCCTGTCTAGTAAACAGGAGATCCTGAGTTCGAATCTCAGCAGTGCCTTGCCTTTTATTATAGGTAAAATCTTTCTAGAGTACGGATTCCAACATACTACAGAATAAAAAAAAGTTTCCATAACTGAATGGTGACAAAATAAAGAGAAAAAAGTCACAGTCATATGTTGTCCCATTCGTAGTCAGGATTGATGTTAGTGACAACTCCACCACTCCTAAAGGCCATGTCGTTTGAAGCTAAGCTGCAACACCTTTTTGCTGCAGAAAAATTATTAAAGTGATTGTCCGGTTTCAGATCTGAACCCAGCCATATCCCCTTCTTCCCCCACTCATCCCCTCTGTATCGCACAGGGCAAGGACTTTTTCTGGAGATCCAGTGACATACCGGGCTCTCCATGGGTAAGTTGGCAAAGGCTTTCGCCCAGAAGTGAGCCCAGTGACATCACCTGAACTAATGGGCAGGCTTTAGCACTGTCCTAGCTTGAGGAACGAATTTGACCCAGACCACTATTACTTCTCCTGACAATTGCAGAGTTTGCTGCTCTAGTATTTTTTCCTGATTTCTGGACTCCAAACACTATACTCCCTTTCATTAATGCTGCCATCCTACTGATAACAAATGTCTGCTGCTGCCCCAGGTGCCCCTGCGTTAATGTACCTACCAAGCTGTCCAATGCCCCTAAATACTGACCTATTGAAATAATACAGCAGAATAATCAGTGCCGGTGACCTCACCGGGAACATTGCTAGGCAGAAGCCTCCACCTAGCAGTGTAAAAATGTAAACAAACAGCCCTTGCCCTGCGTGATACATTGCAGAGCAATGCTCATGTCAGAGGGGCTGAGTGAGGGAAGAAGGGGATACAGTGGGGAAAAAAAGTATATAGTCAGCCACCAATTGTGCAAGTTCTCCCACTTAAAAAGCTGAGAGAGGCCTGTAATTGACATCATAGGTAGACCTCAACTATGAGAGACAAAATGAGAAAACAAATCCAGAAAATCACATTGTCTGAGTTTCAAATAATTTATTTGCAAATTATGGTGGAAAATAAGTATTTGGTCACCTACAAACAAGCAAGATTTCTGGCTCTCACAGACCTGCAACTTCTTCTTTAAGAGGCTCCTCTGTCCTCCACTCATTACCTGTCGTAATGGCCCCTGTTTGAACTTGTTATCAGTATAAAAGACACCTGTCCACAACCTCAAACAGTCACACTCCAAACTCCACTATGGTGAAGATCAAAGAGCTGTCGAAGGACACCAGAAAGAAAATTGTAGACCTGCACCAGGCTGGGAAGACTGAATCTGCAATAGGTAAGCAGCTTGGTGTGAAGAAATCAACTGTGGGAGCAATAATTAGAAAATGGAAGACATACAAGACCACTGATAATCTCCCTTGATCAGGGGCTCCACACAAGATCTCACCCCGTGGGGTCAAAATGATCACAACAACCACATGGGAGGACCTAGTGAATGACCTGCAGAAATCTGGGACCAACGTAACAAAGGCTACCGTCAGTAACCCACTACGCCGCTAGGGACTCAGATCCTGCAGTGCCAGACTGTCCCCCTGATTAAGCCAGTACATATTCGGGCCCATCTGAAGTTTGCTAGAGAGCATTTGTATGTTCCAGAAGAGTATTGGGAGAATGTCATATGGTCAGATGAAACCAAAGTAGAACTGTTTGGTAGAAACACAACTCGTGTTTGGAGGAGAGTGAATGCTGAGTTGCATCCAAAGAACACCATACCTACTGTGACGCATGGGGGTGGCAACATCATGCTTTGGGGCTGTTTCTCTGCAAAGGGACCAAGACGACTGATCCGTGTACATGAAAGAATGAATGGGGCCATGTATTGTGACATTTTGAGTGCAAACCTCCTTCCATCAGCAAGGGGATTGAAGATGAAACATGGCTGGGTCTTTCAGCATGACGATGATCCCAAGCACACCGCCAGGGCAACGAAGGAGTGGCTTCGTAAGAAGCATTTCAAGGTCCTGGAGTGACCTAGCCAGTCTCCAGATCTCAACCCCATAGAAAACCTTTGGAGGGAATTGAAAGTCCGTGTTGCCCAGCGACAACCCCAAAACATCACTGCTCTAGAGGAGATCTGCATGGAGGAATGGGCCAACATACCAGCAACAGTGTGTGCCAACCTTGTGAAGACTTACAGAAAACGTTTGACCTCTGTCATTGCCAACAAAGGATATATAACAAAGTATTGAGATGAACTTTTGTTATTGACCAAATACTTATTTTCCACTATAATTTGCAAACAAATTCTTTAAAAATCAGACAATGTGGTTTTCTGGATTTGTTTTCTCATTCTGTCTCTCATAGTTGAGGTCTACCTATGATGTCAATTACAAGCCTATCTCATCTTTTTAAGTGGGAGAACTTGCACAATTGGTGGCTGACTAAATACTTTTTTTCCCCACTGTATGTCCAGGTTCAGCTCTGAACCTGGACAACTCCTTTAAGTAAAAATTTTAATACTAAGGGTTTATCTATCTCTGCTCACTCAATCGTGCAAGCACTAGTAGGTAAGTATGAATCTTTCCATAGCAGAGGCAGGCTGCGGGCACCTGTGAAAAGTAATTTATTCCCAGACACCCCTTCTACGGCAAGCAGTAAATATAGCAGTCACATTCATAAATTTCTTACAATTATTATGTGTAGAACAGTGTTTTCCAGTTATTACATTCATAGTTCTTTGCATATTTACTTACAGGAATTTTGAAAATGTCAGGAATTTCAGAAATTGCATTAAAGGTTTTTTTGGGGATTTTACTACTGATACCTCAGGATAGGTCATCAGTATCTGATCGGTGGGGGTCCGACACCCGGGACCCCCGCTGATCAGCTGTTTGAGAAGGCACTGGTGCTCCTGTGAGCGCAGCGGTTTTCTATGTGCTTACCAAGCTCAGCTCCGTACATTGTATAGCAGCTGTGCTTGGTATCTCGCTCAGCCCCGTTCACTTCTATGGGGCTGATCGCAATACCAAGCACTGCCGCTATACAATGTACGGGGCTGTGCTTTGTTATCACAAAGAAGGCCGCGGTGCTCACAGGAGCACCAGTGCATTCTCAAACAGCTGATCAGCGGGGGTCCCGGGTGGATGGGCCCGACATACGTTTGATCAAAAATGTGCGCAAAGAGCTTCTATTTTTTCAATTTTCATTTCTAGTAGGTATAATACCACTTTAATTTAGAATGATCCCCATTCCTTAGTTCTATTGTTTGCTTGTGAAATGTTGTGCAGCCATATTTTTTATTGTTTTTATTTATTTTAAAATAAATATGGTTTAAGTTCTAAGTAGCCTGATTATTTACATGATAGTAAGAAAAAGGCTATAGAGAGTCAGAGCTAGAGTCAGAGACGGAGTGTTATAAATGCAGAGTCAGAACTTTGACTTCCCGACTCCACAGCCCAGATTTATTATTTCAGAAACTCCCAGTAATTTATTATTATTATTTATTATGAACGTGAGTTATTCCTGGACAGTGGTTGGGGGAGGGGGGGATCAGGAATATTAAATAGCTGATTGTCCTGTAACTCCTTCATTATGGTAGATGGAGGGAAGTGCATTTTGCACAAACAAAAGTCCATTTGCTGTCCTTTGAAGACCAGAGGAATCCAGGCCTGGGTGTCACATCTCACACCGTGTACCATGTCAAAGGGAAGAACCCCACCACTACTTGGCTATTGTCCAGCACACACAGGGGGTCATTTATCATGCATGTCTGTTTTTTTAGAGTGCAATTAGACTGCTGTAGTGGATTAGGCTACTTTCACACTAGCGTTAGCACGGATCCGGCACCTAAAGGGTGCCGACGGATCCGTGCTAACGCTATACATGTGTGGAGCCGGAGCAGCGCTCCGGCCCCACACATGACACACATTAAAACAACACACAGACTACATACAAACAAACATACAGACATACATACAAACATACAGACATACATACATACTCACATACTCCCGGGACGCCGGCAGAACGTCTTCACGCGCCTCCTGCGCGCAGTGATGACGATTCCCCACAGCGCCCTCTGCTGGGCGCAGTGGGGAAATGTCATCGCAGCGCGCAGGAGGCGCGTGAAGACGTTCTGCCGGCGTCCCGGGAGTATGTGAGTATGTATGTATGTATGTATGTCTGTATGTATGTTTGTATGTATGTCTGTATGTTTGTTTGTATGTCTGTGTGTATGTATGCCGGATCCGGAATGACCCCCCATTGGAAATCAATGGAGGACAGATCCGGATTACTGGTGTGTCCACACCAAACGGATCCGTCCCCATTGACTTGCATTGGGGGTCATTCCGGATCCGTCTTGGTGCGGATGCCTGGACCGGAGAGCAAACCGCAGCATGCTGCGGTTTGTCCTCCGGTCTGAAGACGGAACGGAATGCTTTCAGGAGCATTCCGTTGTCTTCAGTTCAGTTTTGTCCCCATTGACAATGAATGGGGACAAAACTGAAGCGTTTTTTTCCGGTATTGAGCCCCTATAACGGAACTCAATACCGGAATTTAAAAACGCTAGTGTGAAAGTAGCCTTAGTCTGTCACTATTTAGCATAGAACTTATAAAGAGTCACACAGCAGGCCTTCTCCCAGCTTTCCCTAGACCATGTAACTTCACCTTCCTCAGTCACATGACCAGGGCGCAGCTCAGCCCCATAGAAGTGAATGGGGCTGAGCTGCGATACCAAGCTTGGTAAGCTCTGAGCGCCATTGCCATCTCAAACAGCTGATCAGCAGGGGTCCCACATGTCGGACCCCCACCAATCAGATACTGAAGACCTTATAAATTTTTGGAAAACCCCTTTAATATTGTGTAATTAATTTATTAACTTTCATATAAATTTAGAGACCTAACACTTACAAGTCTTCTGCGCCTTGAGGTTAGGCAAAGCAAGTAGGTCCATATTGCAGTTTTGGCTGGACCCCAAAAACCGTGAACACTGATTTATTGTTTCAGATACGTTTTATAACCTCATCCCTAAACTCAGGTTTCAGAAACTCCAGGTCATTTATTGCATTTATTTCATTTATTTATTACTTTCACACTAGCAGCAGCACGGATCCGGCATCTAAAGGGTGCCGACGGATCCGTACTGCCGCTGATACATATGTGGAGCCCCACACATGTTGACACAGACACAGAGAACATACATACATACATACACACACATACACACAAACACATACACACTCACATACTCCAGCTAGGGACGCCGGCAGCACGTCTTCACGCACCTCCTGCGCGCAGTGATGATGATTCCCCACTGCTGGGCGCAGTGGAGAAACGTCATAGCTGCGCGCAGGAGGCGCGTAAAGATATGCTGCCGGCGTCCCTGGCTGGAGTATGTGAGTGTGTATGTGTGTATGTATGTATGTCTGTCTGCCTGTATGTATCTCTGTAGCCGGATCCGGAATGACCCCCCCATTGCAAGTCAATGGAGGACAGATCCGGATTACTGGTGTGTCACACCAAACGGATCCGTCCCCATTGACTTGCATTGGGGGTCATTCCGTATCCGTCTTGGTGCGGATGCCTGGATCGGAGAGCAAACCGCAGCATGTTGCGGTTTGTTCTCCGGTCTGAAGATGGAACGGAATGCTTTCAGTTCAGTTTTGTCCCCATTGACAATGAATGGGGACAAAACTGAAGCGTTTTTTTCCGGTATTGAGCCCCTATGACGGAACTCCGTACCGGAATTTAAAAACGCTAGTGTGAAAGTAGCCTTAGTCAAGAATGTGAGTTATTTACTATGGTTAAGAACGGTACTCTGGTGTCCCAGTGAGATGCAGCGTTACATCTCATGATATCCATGGTATACCAGTTGTTACTTAACAAATTTCTGAAGCTTCATCCCTTGACTAGAATGCACAAATGGGAACACGATCTGGGGGCAATCTCGCAGGAACAATGGTCTGATATATTGGAAGCAGTGCCTCTGTCCTTGTGTGAAAGTGGGAAGCTTTTGCAATTGTTTGTTGTCCATAGAGTGTACAAGACACCGATTGGTTTTAGATCTGATGCTAAATGTCGTGGTTGCTTTACGGAACCAGTGGATCTGATACATGTGCTATGGCAATGTACGGCACTGAAAGTATTCTGGAAATAGGTACTTGATGTCATACAGAAAGCTTTCTCAGTACATATACCACAGGTTCCTAAGCTGTGTATCTTGTGATATTATCTGAGTTGGGAAATGAAGACATGTTTAAAGTGGCTACAGGCCGTTTGTTATATGTGGCTAGTAAACTAATAACTCTACACTGGATACAGGCTGATCTTCCAACAATTGGGGAGTTTAAGAGCAAGGATAAATTATGGGACACATGGCAGGCGTATATATGTGGACGGGGGGCTTAGGGGGGGGAATTGCAAGTATTTAGAATATGTATTTGGAATGTGCATATCAGGTTTACATGTCTCATTGCATATGTTAAGACCTGTTTCTTGATGTAGCCTTATTGTACAATGTTTTTCTTTATTAATTGCATAAAAACCCTAATAAAAAGGATTTAAAAAAAAAAAAAGGAACGTGAGTTATTACTGAAAGTAGGTCATTGGGGAGAAAGTAGAATCTGGAATATTAAAGGGGTTGTCTTGCCTCAGCAAAGGCATTTATCATGTAGACAGAGTTAATACAAGCCACTTACTAATGTATTGGGATTGTCCATATTTCCTCCTTTGCTGGCTTCATTAGTTTTTCCATCAAATTATACACTGCTCGTTACCAGGGGTTACGACCACCCTGCAATACAGCAGTGGTGGTCGTGCTTGCACATTATTGGAAAAAGCCCCAGCCAATGCGCACTCCTGCCGTGCCAGCCACCAGAGAGGCCAACGTGTTTTCCTATAGTGCGCAAGCACGACCACTGCTGGATTTCAGGGTGGTTGTAACCCGTGAATATGGGCAGTATAAAATGTGATGGAAAAATGAATGAAGTCAGCAAAGGAGGCAATATGGACAATCACAATAGATTAGTAAGTGCCTTGTATTAACTTTCTCTACATGATAAATGCTATTTGCTGAAGTGAGACAACCCCTTTAATGATCAGTAAAATGTTCACCATATACTTTCCTCTAACTACTGCCATCACTTGGTGACAAACTCCATGACACCAACGATAAAACGCATCAATTCATACAATACTGCACAATGGCACCCAGGAGACAATGCTTTAAATAGCTGATTGTCCTGTAACTCTAAATCCAGAGAATACAGGGACTGTTACATGTATTTACAGTATGTATAACTGTCCCTATATACTGTAGAACCACTTCTCCCTGCCTTCCATACTTCAATGATGAGCACTGACTGCCCTCTCTCCAGGATCTCCCATTAGTTGGTGAGCATGCCTGCCATATAGAACACTCATATGATATCAGCACTCACTACTGACAGTGTAGAAATGTCAGGGAGACAGGGCAGTATATAGTATATAAGGTCACTTATATCACCGTATAGGAGGACAACAGCAGGACAGCGCTACATGTTAGAGCAGGGGTCAGCAACCTTCGGCACCTCAGCTGTTGTGAAACTACAATTCTTAGCATGCTCCATTCATTTCTATGGGAGTTATGACAAGAGCAGAGCAGGTGTTCATGCTGGGAGTTGTAGTTTCACAACACCTGGAGTGCCGGAGCCTACCCCTGTGTTAGGGCTCATGCACACGAACATGTGCGTTCAGTGCCCGTGCCGTGGACCGTAATT
Organism: Rhinella marina; assembly: GCA_900303285.1. Lineage (NCBI taxonomy): Eukaryota > Metazoa > Chordata > Amphibia > Anura > Bufonidae > Rhinella > Rhinella marina. The sequence goes on from ONZH01026803.1 coordinate 119,770, forward strand.
TGCGGTCCACAATGCACGGGCACTGACTGTGGGGCCGCCATATTCGTATCGTGGACCCATTCACTTGAATGGGGTCCGCGATCTGCATCCGGCTGTCCGAACCGCAAAAAAGTAGTGCATGCGCTACTTTTTTGCGGTGCGGAGGCACAGCCAGAAACACTGTGTCTCCGCTCCGCATCTCCGTGATTACGGACCCATTGAAGTACATGGGCCGATGCCCGTGTATTGCGGACCCGGGGTATGCGGGCCGCAATACGGACATGGGCCGGCACCAGTCGTGTGCATGAGCCCTTAGAGTGAGTGAGGACCATCTTCAGCCTTCAGTACTGCGTTGAAGACAGATTAGGGACTTCAGAGCCTTTTTTTTTTGGAAAAAGGTACAAAATTGACCTTATAAAGTATATTGCAAAAATAATCATAATCACTTCTCCATCGCATAAAAAAGGTGCAGTAACTTTTTAAATGTACTGGTATGATGCTATGAATGTAGTCTTAGTTATGTATGTGTTATCCAGTGCTGTACCGGCTTCATATAGCTCAGCAGTGAGATAGCACATCCTGTTTGCAATGTGATGTCACAGCACAGATAACCCACTTGCTGCAGTAATAGTTGCTTCTAAAGGTAGAATCCTTTTTTGTTTCTTGCAGAGCGAATTGTATTTTTTAGTGACACCATTGTAGGATACATAAAACATATATTTTTTTACCTCTTTTAGGGTGGTAGTGGGGAAAAAATCAGTTCCGCCATTGTTTTTGCACTTTATTTTTACGATGTTCACTGTGTGGCATAATTAGCGTTCTTTATTCTATGGGTAGGTATGATTGTGGTATTACCAAACTTGTATAGTTTAATTTTTTACTACTTTTGCAAAATAATAGCACACCTCATTGGGTTGCTGTATTCCAAGAGCCAGAACTCCAGAACAAGAATGGGGCTTTCATTGGTATCATTTTTGGGGTACATAGGGACTTGTTGATTTAACATTTATTATTGTTGGGGATGAATATTTAAAAAAAAAAAAAAAAAACATCCAATTTTTTTGCAATTTTTTAAAAATGTTGTTCACAAGGCGGTTTAAAGGGAGTCTGTCACCTAGTTTTTACTGATCTATCAGCAATGACCTTTGTTAAAGCTTCCTACACATACCTTGACATGTTCTGTCTGTTTAGCTAAACCCATAACAAATCACAATAAGTAATAATCCTGTTTAGGCCCCCACTCAGTGACTTACAGGTGATGTCTCTTCTGGAGTCATTCTCTTTCCTTTTTTTCCCATTCCTGCACAGATCACTCTGATGATGTCTCCTGACCACAACTTATTTCTGCATAATTGAATTATTATGTATTATTATTAATGTATTATATTAATGATTCCTTTTATGTCCCTACTTAGTAGTTATTCCCATTTAGGGCCCAGTAGATACAATAACCCCCCCCCCCCTTCTTCCCCAGCAGGGCCCTTCTCACATATAATGCTAGTAGTGACCCCTTTGCATATAATGCCCCCCAGCAGTGCCCTCTTCACATAAAGTGCAACCCAGTTGTGGACTCTTTATAGTGTCCTCCAGTAGTGTCCTCTTTAAACATAGTGGCCGCCTGTGACCTGGTGCAAGAGGTCACATTGATGTCAAGACCATCCTGCATCACAGCACTGCCTTATCGGCCTGGCTGCCTTCAGCCTATGAGGCTACACGTGGGGGCACAGGAGCCAATAGTTCCTGTCCCCGCTGTTCAACTCCGGCGCTCCCTGTGAACCGGTACCAGATTATCCATGGCCTGATACTGGTCCACAGCCCAGTGGTTAGGGTCCTCTGGCGTACTGCTATGGCAACCTCCGGCACTCCAGCTGTTGTAAAACTACAACTTCCAGCATGCACACTTTCTTTGCTTTTCACAGAACTCTCATAGAAATGAGAAATTCTGGGAATTGTTGTTTCAAAACAGCTGGAGTGCTGAAGGTTGTTGACCCCTGGACTATATGGACTGACTATGAACTGCAGCACCTAGGGAGGTAAGCAATCAGGATCATAGTTATTTCTGACCCAAGCCATTACAGTGGGAGCTAAGCTTCAGTCAGTGTCAGACTCCCACTGTGATCCAGAACACTGTAGCAGTACAGTCTGTGTGAGGTCTGTTCAGTTCCTGCTGCTCATGGCAGGTTTAAAGGGGTTGTCTGCTTTGTTTATATTGATAACCTATCCTCAGTATAGGTCATCAATATCAAATTGGCGGGGGGCAGCACTTGTATGTTTACTTGCTCACTGTATGTTAAATGGAATATTAATTATTAATATTTGGTGTGATATTAGTAATTAATAGTAATATATCGGCGTAAACCGACTATACTTATACCAACGTATATATATATATATATATATATATATATATAACTACACAATGGGCCTATATATGAACTGGGGGCACATATTTCAAGGCCCATACACACATATATATATCCATACATGCATATTAAGGGGGCATGCATGTGTATATATATATATATATATATATATATATATATGTGTGTAATACAGTACCGGCACTTCCTTCTACAATCCCCCTGTTGTCGGGAACACGACAATAAATTTTTGGGGGAAGTGTTGGGATGTATTTGCCTCCTCAACCCCACTCATAACGGATGACAGTTCAGGATGGACTGAAGAATAATCCCGTTCTTAGGTACTTAGACATCACTCTTCGTGGCTGGGACCTCTTTCCTGCCCTTCACCGTAACTCAACATCTCCATCCACAGGATAAACCGTCCTCTCCTTTTCGGTCTCCAAGTATTCAGCTGCTCCCACTGTCGTCTTCAGCGTCATGAAACCTACCAGGCTATATGCCTAATACGGTAGGGTTGATCCGGGTGACAGAGCTGCTTTAAGGACTACTCCTTCTTTATATTCTTAAGGCAGACAAACATGTAGTGAGTTTCTCGCACTTAAAGGGAACCTGTCATCACCGAAACACCCCCTGAACTACAGTAAGCGGTGTATAGTGTAAGTGATGCTGAATCCGAATATGTAAGTTTTATCTTCATACTCACTTCCATTCCGACGCTGTGCTCCCACAAACCAGCAGTAAAATGCTCTCACTGGACTCTTCTTTGAGTCCTCTTCATTATGTGAGTGAGCACTGGAGTCCACTGAGTGCATTTTACTGCAGGTTTGTGGGAGCACAGCTTCGGAATGGAAGTGAGTATGAAGATAAAAATTACATATTCAGATTCAGCATCACTTACACTATACAACGCTTACTCTAGTTCAGGGGGTGTTTCGGAGATGACAGGTTCCCTTTAACTCACTTGGCATTGTTCCTGTTCTGAACTCTGCTCTTCTGACAGGATCGCATTGCATTATACTGATTTATAATGCTGTCTAAAGCCTCATTCACACGTCAGTGATTGCCATCAATGATTTTGAGCCAAAACCAGGTGTGGCTCTAAACACAGAACAGGTGCAGATCTTTCCCTTAGGGCCCTTGCACACAACCATATGCGCTCCGATACATATGGTCCATGAGTGGGCCATATGTCCCGGAGCGGCATAGGTCATGCGCACAGGAGCGCACAGCATCATAGATGACAATGATGCTGTGCACGTCGGGCCCCCCACAGGACTATTGTTCTGCACTCATATCATCTTATGAGTGCGTGACAATAGTTTCGCAGGCCGCCCGACGTGCACAGCATCATTGTCATCTATGATGCTGTGCGCTCCCATGCGCACGATCTATGCCGCTCCGGGACATTTGGCCCACTCACGGACCGTATGTCTCGGAGCGCAAGGGCTCTTATATTTTATATCAGTGGAAGCTCTAGTCCTGGTTTTGGCTCACAATCACTGATGGAAATCACTGACCAAACACGTGTGACTGTGGCTTAAGGGCTCATTTAGACGACTGTGTAAATGAGTCCGCATCCGTTCTGCAATTTTGCGGAAAGGGTGCGGACCCATTCATTTCAACGGGGCCACAAAAGATGCTGACAGCACACCGCGTGCTGTCCGCATCTGTAGTTTAGTTCCACGGCCCCGCAAAAATTACCAACAAGGATTTCTATCATAGTGCTGGCCATGTGCACAGCAAAATGCGGACTGGACAAAGGCCGGTATCCTTGTTTTGCAGATACGCAATTTGTGGACCGCAAAACACTACGGTCGTCTGAATGAGCCTTTACCCTGAGAGTCCTGGAATCTATTGTATTACACTGACAGCATTATGTCAGTGTAACTCAGTAGATTACAGGTCTCACAGGGACACACAGCATTATAAATCATAACGTTGTGTGATACTGTCAGAGGAGCAGAGTTCAGAACGGGAACTTACACTGCCACACACTGAGAGTTTCTCGCACCCCTGGCCTTATTGTACATCTGAACTACAGAAGTGAAACCACTAATAGTACATGCTCTCACTGAGACTTCAACCAGTAAGCATTTAGAAACTATACTGACCAAGAGTGCTATTTATGTAAAATATTGTATAGTAAAGTTCACATTTCCTGTTGGGCTATGAGTGGCCCCATTCAGTTCAATGTCTGCAATGGCTGGTACCCTGATGGGTGTCACGGCCACGATTGCTCAGTAGCCCCAGCCTAGATGCGATTTTTATGCAGATTTCCTTGTGGAAATTACCACTGTTGGTGATTTACAGTAAATATATACAATGCCCCATTGATAAATCTGAGCTTAACAAAACTTAAAACAGAAACGGTCAAGCACCGTGTGGTTGTACACACCAGAGCGGGTTCTAGTAAAAGTAATTAGGACCCACAATACCATTAACAATGCAAACAGTGCAGTTCTAATTTGTTTATGTGAGTCCTGCACATAGCAGTCAACCATAGTGCGACCACGTCACAACCGCACCCTGTGGCCTCATGCACAAGACCACAGCCGTTTTTACACTCTGCCCTTTATAGAACTGTCCTATCCTTGTCCGTAATACGGACAAGAATGGGACATGTGGACATGCAGATGCGTAAATGAATGGGTCCCCATCTGACCCGCAAAAAATGCGGATCGTATGAGGTAGGACAAAATACATGGTGGTGAGCATGAGCCCTTAGTGATAACACTGCTCTGCTACCGAGATACAGTAAAATAAATGATCACAATATTCATATGCCTTAATAATATCTGACTGTGTATCTCACCTTCTCAGTGCACAGTTATATCATTAATTACAGCCTAATTAATATGTGATTAGTGGTCTGTGCTCTTCAGTTACTAGTGAGCTTCTCCCTACGGAAACAAAGAAGGTTCAGAGGAAACATCCCTATGTTCTGTGAGCCTGTACAGCAGCCGCATACACAGTATTCACTACTGCAGTGGAAATACTAATTCTCAGATACGTCCTTATTACATAAACCAGTGTTACACAGCATTATGACGGCCTTGCACGTTCATATGGCGCTGTGGCTTAGTTGGTTAAAGCGCCTGTCTAGTAAACAGGAGATCCTGAGTTCGAATCTCAGCAGTGCCTAATTTTATATCTCTCAGTGGATAAGCGCAACACGATTCCCCCCATCGCAAAAATATCTTCTTTTTATGAAGCTTCAGAATCACACGTTTATTGTAGGCTCATCTCAAACATGTCTGAGCTGAAAGCTAAAAGTAACACAAACACTATGCAAGATCTGTAATTTTCATTAAGCTATATACCAATTAATATCAATTGTAATGCTATCATTAATGTTGATAAAACATATCCCTTAATTATTTTATTCAATTATGTGAAATCTAAAGTGATGTTTATTACATAAGAAAAAAAAAAAAAAAAAGCTCACACGTAGTCGGCAGGATTCGAACCTGCGCGGGGAAACCCCAATGGATTTCAAGTCCATCGCCTTAACCACTCGGCCACGACTACACATTGCTACAGAGAACTCACAGCTGAACATAATGCCTATGACAGAGACGTTGACCGTATTAACAAATAGTAAAATATTTCAACTTGAACACAAGGTGGCTCCATAGCTCAGGGGTTAGAGCACTGGTCTTGTAAACCAGGGGTCGCGAGTTCAAATCTCGCTGGGGCCTTACACAAGATTAATTTTTTGTTTTATTTATGGGTTTTTTTTTTTTTTTTATTCAATTGTGTTATGAATTTGTTAAATCAAATGAGGGCTATTGCTTTATCACAGGCATCAATTGCATATTGCTAACATTTGATCAGTGGTGCTAAAACTAGTGTGGCTCCACCATTTATTGAAAGTAATGGACCCTCTTTACATTCATACCAATGTTTGGCACCTGTAAAGGTGACACTGAAAAAGGCCTAAGTCATAGGTGTCAGGTCCACACCAGTTGCACATTATAAAGGGATGTCCATTTTTTTCTCATATTAATGATCAAGCCTAAGGTTTGGTCATCAATAGAGATGAGCAAACGTGCTCATAACGAGCACTGTAGCGCTCGGCTCCCCTGCGCTCGCATGGGCACAGGCATCCAGATCCATCAGGGAGGACGGGAGGACGCCGCAGGCATCCGGATCCACCGGGAGGGAGGACGGATCCGGATGCCTGTGCCCATGCGAGCGCAGGGGAGCCGAGCGCTACAGTGCTCGTTACGAGCACGTTCACTCATCTCTAGTCATCAATATCGGATTGGCAGGGGTCTGACTCCCAGGACCCTTGCCGATCAGCTGTCTGAAGAGGTTGCAGCTACCTTCTCGCCGTCAACAATGCAGTGGTGGAGCAGTGCATTTATAACTGACGGAGTCACTGTAATTACACTGCCCATGGCTACATTGTTGAGAATTCGAAGAAGGTAAACAGTGAAGAGAATGCAGCATACACCAGGACTCAGACTCCCCTTGCCGAGACTCGGAACCTAACAACGCCTTTCGCATACCTCCCAACCATCAGATCCAGTGGGACAGTCCCGGATTTCGGTATCTGTCCCACAATCAGGGCTGCGGTATGTTCTTAGGATGCAAAGGCAGTTGATTGCAATGGTGAAGCTGTCTGCTCCCTGCTTCACCATTCAGCACAGCTACCGGTCCTCTCCAGCAAGCATGGATGTGGTCACATCAGGGGTGCACCTAGCCTTTCTGCTGCCTGAGACGAAAACTCAAACGGGGCCCCCCTCAATGCCAATTTAACATTTGCCACAATCAACGCGCTCATTGCCCATGGATCTTCCGCTGCCCTCCTCTTGCCCCTACCTGGTGCTGCCAGAGGCGATCGCTTCACCTGGCTTCATTGGTGGTGCACCCCTGGGTCACACATGTATCCCGCTAGCTGGGCTGTGTATTAGAAGCGGGCAGGCCCAGGAATCAGCCTGTGCTCCTCCTACACAGCCAACAGACATGATGTATGACCGCATCATACCAGTTGCTAGGGAGCGCAGGATGAGGAGCACCGGGGGAACACCTAGGTGAGTATTTAGTATTTTATTAACAGAGGTGGCCATGTAGCATACATTTAAACCTTCAGATACGTGGTCAAATGTGACTGTGGCATCTGAGAGGGCTAAAACCGGGAGCCGCTCGCTTCCTGGCCCGGAACACTTACCCCTTTGCTGATATCAGGGAAAGCATTCTGTAGTAGTAATAGGCACAAGCCTAGACATGAATACAACATAATGAAAACCCAGTGGACCCCATCATACTCAGTGGCGGTCCTTTGGCCTACGTCATAGAACCGACATGACACTGACATTATTTTTGTGTTTCTGGTCCTATATCGGAACATAATAACAGAAATTGCAGCTTAGATGTGAACACAGCTTTGTAACATGACAGATATCTATCATTAAAGCGCTGGCTTGGCTATTTTCGTCAGCCCCATAGAAGTGAATAGAGCCGCGGCCGCGCTTGCATGATGCGCGTTCTATTCATTTCAAAGGGACTTTCGAAAATAACTCAACGCGCTCCCTTCTAGTCTTTGCGAGGTCCCACCTCTGGGATCTAAACCCATCCGACATTGGGGGCATACCCTAGCGATATGCCCCCAATGTCCAAGACTGGACAATCCCTTCAAAGTATTATTTAAAAATAATAGGAGGGGGGGGAAAAAATGTTTCCGCCCGGTTTCGAACCGGGGACCTTTCGCGTGTGAGGCGAACGTGATAACCACTACACTACGGAAACTGTCATGTGAATGTGCTTGACAAACTGATAGACATCAGTGTTAACGTCCCTGCTCTGTAGATGCCACGCTTCCTGTTATTATATTTGCATATACAATAGGCCGCCCTGAAATGAAATAATCAGTTGGCCGCACAGTCTTGACTTCAGCATAGCGTGCTTCCTGTCTGAACAGGGCTCTGGTAGATCATAACATCTTACACATACCAGACAACACTCGCAGCAGATACCTGTGGAGACATCACTACCCTCCTGGGCCAGCTCTCATTGTAAGACGCTGCAGCCTCTGAATAATGAATGAAGCAGCCAGCATAGAAGGTCATGTGAACTTCCGTCCATGCCGATCTCCTGCTGCAGTGTCTGATAGATCCGTTCTTCCAGTTATGATCTTACACAAAGGTTTACAATAAAATATTTATTTAGTACGTCACACATCGCTGGCATCTTCTCTGCGTTATATGCATGCTGAACAAAGCTATGGAGAGGTGGTAGCGGCGGCATCTGATGGCTATAGGGATTTCTACTGCTATTACTTCCAAGCTGACCTCGTGGCGCAACGGTAGCGCGTCTGACTCCAGATCAGAAGGTTGCGTGTTCAAATCACGTCGGGGTCAATAGCTATTTTTTTGTGTTTTTTTATATAATTATTATTTGTCATTATCCAACGCTAAATAAATCCTTTTTGGAACCTATATGACGTTTTAGTGATTTTTTTAATTTTACTTTGTTATTTTTTTAACCTTTTACAGTAATTATATCATTTACCCCCATATAAATGAACCAGAGGCGTAGCGGGGGAAGGGGGGGGGGGGCGACGGCTCCGGGCCCAGTGACTCAGGGGGGGCCCAGCAAGGATGACTATCAGGCGAATACAAGTGAGCGCTTCCATTATGGAAGCACTCACATCTGAGGTCTGATGGGGGCACAATACACTGATCTGAGGTCTGATGGGGCACAATACGCTGATCTGAGGTCTGATGGAGGCACAATACGCTGATCTGAGGTCTGATGGGGGCACAGTAGGGTGATGTGAGGACTGATGGGGGCACATTCTGCTGATCTGAGGTCTGATGGGAGTACAATACGCTGATCTGAGGTCTGATGGGGCACAGTAGGCTGATGTGAGGTCTGATGGGGGCACAATACGCTGATCTGAGGTCTGATGGGGGCACAATATGCTGATCTGAGGTCTGATGGGGCACAATACGCTGATCTGAGGTCTGATGGAGGCACAATACGCTGATCTGAGGTCTGATGGGGGCACAGTAGGGTGATGTGAGGACTGATGGGGGCACATTCTGCTGATCTGAGGTCTGATGGGAGTACAATACGCTGATCTGAGGTCTGATGGGGCACAGTAGGCTGATGTGAGGTCTGATGGGGGCACAATACGCTGATCTGAGGTCTGATGGGGGCACAATATGCTGATCTGAGGTCTGATGGGGCACAATACGCTGATCTGAGGTCTGATGGGGGCACAATACGCTGATCTGAGGTCTGATGGGGGCACATTCTGCTGATCTGAGGTCTGATGGGGGTACAATACGCTGATCTGAGGTCTGATGGGGGCACAGTAGGGTGATGTGAGGACTGATGGGGGCACATTCTGCTGATCTGAGGTCTGATGGGGGTACAATACGCTGATCTGAGGTCTGATGGGGCACAGTAGGCTCATGTGAGGTCTGATGGGGGCACATTCTGCTGATCTGAGGTCTGATCGGGGCACAATATGCTGATCTGAGGTCTGATGGGGCACAATACGCTGATCTGAGGTCTGATGGGGGCACAGTAGGCTGATCTGATGTCTGATGGGGGCACATTCTGCTGATCTGAGGTCTGATGGGGGCACAGTAGGCTGATGTGAGGACTAATGGGGGCACATTCTGCTGATCTGAGGTCTGATGGGGGTACAATATGCTGATCTGAGGTCTGATGGGGCACAGTAGGCTGATGTGAGGACTGATGGGGGCACATTCTGCTGATCTGAGGTCTGATGGGGCCACAATATGCTGATCTGAGGTCTGATGGGGGCATAGTAGGCTGATCTGAGGTCTGATGGGGGCACATTCTGCTGATCTGAGGTCTGATGGGGGCACAATATGCTCATCTGAGGTCTGATGGGGGCACAATATGCTCATCTGAGGTCTGATGGGGGCACAGTAGGCTGATGTGAGGACTAATGGGGGCACATTCTGCTGATCTGAGGTCTGATGGGGGTACAATACGCTGATCTGAGGTCTGATGGGGCACAATACGCTGATCTGAGGTCTGATAGGGCACAATACGCTGATCTGAGGTCTGATGGGGGCACAGTAGGCTGATGTGAGGTCTGATGGAGGCATAATACGCTGATCTGGGGTCTGATGGGGGCACATTCTGCTGATGTGAGGTCTGAAGGAGGCACAATACGCTGATCTGAGGTCTGATGGGGGCACATTAAGCTTATCTGAGGTCTGATGGGGGCAGGGGACTGTTAGTTTAGTGATGTAAAAACTGGGGACAGGTTTCCTTTAACATAGGAGTCCCCTTGTTTTTTACTCCTATTTTTTACTGCATTATATGGAGTATTTACACTAGGGTGTGTAGAAAGTCTATTGTACTGTACTTAACAGCATAGATGATCTAGCAGTTTATATAGTCATCTTGCTAATACAGTATTATAACCACAACTAGTGGTATGTGCCTGTGAAGTTGGAAATGTGCGTCTGGGAAGCCACTAAGTGGGGGGCCCACTCAAGTATGCTGCTCCCCCTGTCTCTGAATGTTTTGATCCACATGACGGGGACTAGCCTCCCTAGCATCGCAGCCTGCTATTGGCTGCTCCCATGCAGCGGTGGCCGCGTGGGCTTCAGAAGCTTTGCAGGTGCCGGGGAGCGGGGTAAGTATGACCAGTATGAGGGCATTTTGCCCCCCCCCCCCGGGCATTTTGTGGGGCATTATAAGGGTTGAATAACCCCTTTAATATTGATGACCTATCCTTAGGACAGGTCATTAATATCAGATCGGCGAACTCTGCCTCCCATAACCCATGCCGTTCAAATCGATTGGACTGATTAGGCCTGTGACTGGCTGTAGCGGTCATGGGACCCAGCTGTTTCCAGGTCCCTCAGGCACCAGAAGTGGCCCGGAACACAGGAGCGGCAGGACCCCAGGCAGGTGAGCCTTTTTTATGTTCAGAGATATAGGTACAGATGATGGGGGTTGTCGGCTCCAAGGCCGGAAATCCCTTTAAGCCTAGTTGTGCATGCAGCAGAGCCATGCGCAGCTGTCCAACCGGAGATCACAAGAACTGAGGTCCCTTGGTCCCCATGTGAACATGTGACCACAGCTCCACTGATTTCTATGGGTCTGTTGGAGCCAAGCTGTATCTCCCATAGAAGTGAATGGATCAGTGGTCACTCTCCAGAGGTTGGACCCCTTATTGATCAGACATGTATTCCCTTGCCATGTGGATAAGTGTTCTCTTTGGGAAAATCCCCTTCGACTACTTTCACATGTGCACTTTGCATTCCGGTTTTGAGATCCGGCAGAGGATCTCAAAACTGGGGCAAAACGCTTCTGTTTTGTCCCCATTCACTGTCAATGGGGACAAAACAGAACAAACCATTTCAGTTTGTTCCGTTTTTTGACCGAACACAAAACCGCTGCAAGCTGTGGTTTTGTGTCTGGTCTGCGAAACTGAACAAACTGGATCCATTTTTTTGGGATCCATTTGACTTACAATGTTTTTAGTACCGGATCCGCAATGTTCAGTTTCCTTATAATACAACCGCATCCGAACGTAAAGGATGCATCTGCATGTATTAAATCGAACTGAAGCGTTTTGCTCCGGTTTTTAGATCCTCTGCTGGATCTCAAAACCAGAATGCAAAGCACATATTTGAAAGTATCTTTAAAGAGGTTTATGGGATCTAGATATTGATAACTTAAAGGGTTTCTGTCACCAGATCTGGGCATATTAAACAGGATGACATTTGCAATGTGCAAATGTCACCTGATGCCCAATCTGGTATTCATTTTTATATTGGTGCCCCGGTTTTTGATAAAAAAAAAAGCACTTTTATTTTATGCTAATTAGGCTTACTAGGTGCAAGGGGCGGTTAACCTGCACCTAGTAAGCTCCGTTTGCCCACCTGCTGTCACGCCTTCCTTCTCTTGATTGACAGGGCCAGGCAGCTTGTTCGATCTTCAGCCGGCCCTGTCCTCGCTTCAAATCCCGCGCCTGCGCCGTGCAGAATAAAATCGGCGCAGGCGCAGTGAGTGGCGCTGGCCGCCGGGCTCCCGGCTACCTCACTGCGGCTGATGCCGGCTGTACTCTGACGTCATCGGCGCAGGCGCAGTGAGGTAGCCGGGAGCCCGGCGGCCAGCGCCACTCACTATGCACGGCGCAGGCGCGGGATTTGAAGCGAGGACAGGGCCGGCAGAAGATCGAACAAGCTGCCTGGCCCTGTCAATCAAGACAAGGAAGGCGTGACAGCAGGTGGGCAAACGGCGCTTACTAGGTGCAGGGTAACCGCCCCTTGCACCTAGTAAGCCTAATTAGCATAAAATAAAAGTGCTTTTTTATCAAAAACGGGGGCACCAATATAAAAATGAATACCAGATTGGGCATCAGGTGACATTTGCACATTGCAAATGTCATCCTGTTTGATATGCCCAAATCTGGTGACAGAAACCCTTTAATATGAAAGTCAATGGGAGCTGAGCTGCATTGTGGTCAAGGGCGTATGCAGATTTCAAAACTTAGTATACTCCTAGGCAAAGTAGAACATGCGGAACTTCCCAGATTTCTGATGAATTTATGTTTCTATTTTTTTAGTCAAGGGGAAGAAATTTAATTTAGGGGATGCTGGGTTTTGGACTCCCACTGATCTGATCCAGAGATCTCCCCATTCATTGTCAAACTGAAAGCTCAAGGGGGGTATCTTTTCTGCTGCAGCTAAGGGGGTGTGTCCATTCTCTCCCTATTGCAACTCAGGAAGCAGTTGAAGAATCAAACTGAGCATGTGCGGCCATGTGCTGCCAGACAAAGAAATAAGAAAAAAAAAAAACAGGCGGAGCTATACAGATACATTTTATTGAATAGCTCAGTGGCTATGCAAAATTTTTAATTACATATAATTACAAAAGAATTCAGATCCATGTGCTGGTTTGAAAACCGTAGAATATTTTTTGTGGGACAACCGCTTTAAGGCCAAAGTGAGGTTTAGTACAGAAAGCGTGAGACAATTCAAATAGGAACATTTACGAGAAAATACCTGTAGCAGTTAACCCCTTAAAGATTGAGCAATTTTCCATTTTTGCATTTTCGCTTTTTACTACCCTCCTTACTGGAGACATAACTTTTTTATTTTTCTGTTCACATCGGCACATTATTGAATAGAGCATTATTACAACCCCAATTCTACAAATGTCAGAACGCTGTGTAAAATGCAAATAAATGTAAATCAAAACACAATGGAATGATTTGCAAATCTCATTGACCCATAGTATATTCACAATAGATCATAGAACAAATAGCAGATGATGAAAGTGATGACTTCAGTTCCATCTTTTTGCGGAATTGATATACAGATGTAGAATGAACATGGAAGTCATCCTGCAATCTACATCTTTATGGCCATTCCACAAAGGATGTCTTGTACTTGTCTGCAAAACGTGGAAAAATGTACAAAAAAAACTGGATGCAACATAGAGGTCAACCGTACATTTTGCGGATCGTGTTTTAAGGACCGCAAAATACATACGGTACGGTCGGGCCAGGGCAGGGGCTTAGGTTTTCCCTGCTACATATGTAGTTCCTAAGTCCCTGCTTCACATGGATACAATGCTCTCTGCCAGCACCTACCACTAGGGGAAGCTCACTGCTAAAAAAATATGTCATAAATAACATAGCAACAAACAGGTCACTAATTAGAACAAGAGTAATGAGGGCCCTGCTCGCAAGAGCTTACAATCTATGAGGGGAAATGGGTGACAAAAAAGGTAAAAAAAAAAAGTGCTTGCTTTGTGCAGTGGTCCAGCCATCTTGGGAAAATAGGGGAGTAGATATAAATCTGCTTGTGTCAGTTACCAGCCGATATGTGTACTGCTTTTGGGTGTATGATGCGGTAGAGAGTTTGGTGGAGGATCAGGTTTAGAAAATAATGATAAATGGGCTATATATGGAGAGGAGTTAGATCAGGGGATGTGAAAGGCCACCCTTAAAAGATGTGTTTTAAGGGAGCGCCTAAAAGTGTGCAAATTGCGATTTAACCTAATTTTTTGGGGTTGGGCATTCCAGAGAACTGGTGCAGCTCAGGATAAGTCTTGGAGTCGAGAGTGAGAGGTTTGGATTATGGTGGATGTTAGTAGTAAGTCATTTGCAGAGAGTAGAGCACGGGTGGGGTGGTAGACAGAGATGAAGGAAGAGATGTGGTGGGGTGCAGCACTGTGGAGAGCTTTGTGGATGAGAACAAGTAGTTTAAATTAAAGGGGTATTCTCATCTTAGACAATGGGGGCATATCGCTAGGATATGCCCCCATTGTCTTATAGGTGCGAGTCCCACCGCTGGGACCCGCACCTATATCCAGAACGGAGCAGGGAGCGCTGCGCCTGGAGGACCCCGGGTATTCTCATCTTAGACAATGGGGGCATATCGCTAGGATATGCCCCCATTGTCTTATAGGTGCGAATCCCACCACTGGGACCTGCACCTATATCCAGAACGGAGCGGGGAGCGCTGCGCCTGGAGGACCCCGGGTATTCTCATCTTAGACAATGGGGGCATATCGCTAGGATATGCCCCCATTGTCTTATAGGTGCGAATCCCACCACTGGGACCCGCACCTATATCCAGAACGGAGCGGGGAGCGCTGTGCCTGGAGGACCCCGGGTTTCCGGGGGTCTGGCCACCACCAGGCGCAGCTCCCCGCTACTCTCATAGAAATGAATGGGAGCGCAGCGCGCAAGCGCGGCCACCGCTCCCATTCACTTCTATGGAGCCGACGGAAGTAGCCGAGCCAGCGCTCGGCTATTTTCGGCGGCCCCATAGAAATGAATGGAAGGCGGCTGCGCGTGCGCAGTGCGCCCTCATTCAGTTCGGGGGCTCCGTTCTGGATATAGGTGCGGGTCCCAGCAGTGGGACCCACACCTTTAAGACAATGGGGGCATATCCTAGCGATATGCCCCATTGTCTAAAATGAGAATAACCCTTTAAGTCAGTACTTTATGGGCAACTAGTGCAATAACTGGCACAGATTGGAGGAATCAGAGTAGCGGTTGGACAGATAGGTGACTCTGGCTGCTGCATTGAGAATAGATTGGAGAGGGGAAAGACTGGTCAGAGGGAGGCCAATTAATAGTAAGTTACAGTAATCAAGGCGGGAATGGATCAGGGCAACAATGAGAGATTTTGTTGTTTCCGTAGTGAGAAAGAGGCAGATTCTAGAGATGTTTTTGAGGTGCAAGCAACATAATGAGCAAGAGATTGAATAACGGGGGTGAAGGAAAGATCAGTGTCAAACATAACACAGAGACAGCGGACATGCTGCCTAGGCGTGATGATGGTGCCACACACTAGAGGTAGAAATATCTGGTTTAGGTAGGTTAGGAGGAGAGAATACAAGATGTTCGGTTTTTGAATTATTCAGTTTCAGTTAGAGAGAGGACATAATGCTAGAGACGGAAGAGAGACAGTCACTGGTATTCTGTAATACAGCAGGGGTGATGTTGGGGGAATGAAGTCTATAGTTGTGTGACATCAGCATAGAGATGGTACTGAAAACCAAATCTGCTAATGGTCTGTCCAATTAGGGCTGTACAGAGAGAAGAGGAGAGGGTGTAGGACTGAACCCTGAGGAACCCCAACAGCGAGAGGGCGAGGAGAAGAAGTGGAGCCAGCAAATGATACACTGAAAGAGCGGTCAGAGAGATATGAAGAAAACCAGGAGAGGGCAGTGTCCTTTAGGCCGATAGATTGGTGCATGGTTAGTAGGAGATGGTGGTCTACAGTGTCAAAAGCTGCAGAGAGGTCAAGCAGAATGAGCAAAGAGCAGTCACCATTGCATTTTGCTGTCAGGAAGTCATTTATCACTTTGGTAAGTGCAATTTCTATAGAATGCAGGTTGTGGAAACCAGATTGTAATGGATCAACGAGAGAGTGAGCGGAAAGATAGCGGATGAGGCAAGAGTAGACCGCACGCTCCAGGAGTTTAGAAATGAAGGAAAGATTGGAAACTGGTCTGTAGTTTCCAATCTTTCCTTCTTCCATGACTGGGTAAAATGTGGACAGTGAGCCAGAGGTGGTGCAAAGGGGAGAGGGATCAATGACATTTAATGGCTGTGAGCTGATATCATGCCGGATGTTTTCTATTTTCTCAGTGAAGTAGGTGGCCAGATCTTCAGCACAGAGGCACCTGCACTTTAGGCTTGAGTTGGAAGTGAAAAGTGTCAAAGAGTTTTTTGGGTTGTTGGATAGTGTGTAGAATAGGGTGGTGAAGTAGGTCTGTACTTTGGCGAGGTGGAGGGCAGAGTTATAGGTTCTTAGCATGAATTTGTAATGTAGGAAATTTTCTAGTGTGCGAGTTTTTCTCCATAGGCGTTCGGCACTCTTGGAGCAACGCTGGAGAAAGCAAGTTTGTGGTGTAAGCCAGGGCTGCTTTGGTCTGTGTTTGGAGGTTCTGAGGGTATGGGGCACTACTTTGTCAAGAGTGCTTCTGGGGGTGTCATTAGGATGTGAAGGATAGGATGTTGTGGTCAGAGAGTGGGAGAGGTGAGCTATTAAAGTCGGAGACTGAACAAAGCCAGAAGAAGACCAGGTGAAGCGATTTACTGTATTTAGGTGTTTGAGAGTTAGAAAGTTGTGAGAGGCCAAGAGAGGAGGTTGGAGAGAGAAACTAGGAAGCAGATGGGGCTGTTTATGCGGATATTGAAGTCCCCAAAATAAGGGTTGGTATTTCTGAGGACAGGAAGTGTGGCAGCCAAGTGATCCAGGAACTGGGTGGGTGAGTCAGGGGGACAGTATAAAACCACTACTCTGAGGGAGAGGAGATGGAAGAGCCTGAGGGTGTGGATCTTAAAAATAAGGGAATGGGAGTGATGGAACTAGGGGGATGACCTGGAAAGTGCATTGTGGGGACAGGAGTATGCCGACTCCACCACCATGTCTGTTCTCAGGTATAGGAAAAAGCAGCAGGGGAAGCAGCATGTGGGCGACTGGAAGCCTAACAATAATGACATAAAATAAAAATTGAAGTCTTTCTCTTAGAAGACTGTTGAGATGTTTTGGGATGCAGTCCTAAAAATGAATGAACGTCTGTATGAAGTAAGCCTGAGAATGGCATATTCAGTTGCACCTACTGTGACTTAGTTTTGACCATGCTAAACTGCTGATACCACTACCGTCAAAGTTTCCGAAGCCTTTAGAACTTTCTATATTTCTGAAAGTTCTAAAAGTAGATAAAGATAATTATATCAAATAAATAAGTAAAAAATATTACACTTGGCCATTTATTTTTTGAGAAAATGATCCATTACCTCATGTTTTGAGTGGCAAAAGTAAGTGAACCTCTGGGATTGGCAGATAGTTTGTAGGTGAAATAGATTCAGGTGTTTTCAGTTAATGGGATGACAATCAGGTGTGAGTGGGGGACCTGTTTTATTTCAAGAACAGGATCTGTCAAAATCTAATCTTCACAACACATTTGTGGAAGTGCATCATGGCACAAACAAAGGAAATTTCTGAGGACCATAAAATTCTTTGATAAATAACCCCATTATGTACAACTCAAGACTATTTTTACACTCCCCAGGAGTCGTTGACCAACAAAGAACACGTCAGGATCAAGACGACTAGTAGTCCACAAGGTCACAAAGGAGGAGCCCAAAGTAACTTCTAAGCAACTAAAGGCCTCTCTCACACTTGAGGTTATATTTACAATTAGAGAGACTTTATTGGAGTGGCGCCACCGGCCGGGGCGCGCTCCAAATAACTTTTAATAGATTTTGCAGAGGACCTCCACGTACCTACCTGAACCCTATAAAGCAGCAAGATAATACAGCACCCTTTTGCGGATACAGAAAAGGCAAGGTAATAACAGAGGTTATGTACTTTCATTGCAAAAGTAATATGTATTAGAAGCGTGCTGTACTGCAATAGACGTCAGTGTAGAGGTGTGTTGGTTTCAGTTAAGCGGTTCATACACATTACTATTAGTGCTTTCAGTAATTAATCTACTTGCAGTAGGTAGTGTGGTACCGCTGCAGTACCGCAGCAACAGTTAGTGTTCTAAGAGGGGCGCCAGTGGAATACATAACATTGAAAACATCCTCTGTTATCCCATAAAAATGGCCTGGGCATGCAGGGAGTTATAGTCCTCTACTCTTGAATACTAATGAGCGCTTCCATTATGGAAGCGGTCATTAGTACAGGAGGCCCGGGAAGCAGTGAATGCAGCACTCGTTATGCTCTGTACTTTCCGCTTCCTAGTCCTCTGCCAGTCAGCTGTGCTGTGACTGCGCACAGCGTGAGGACATCAGTGCTCTGTGACCTCACACTGTGGGCGTCGGGTCACAGCACAGCACACAGCAGGAAGGAGAAGAAGAGAGCTAGATCTGAAGTCTGGGGGTCATTCACATTGGGGGTCTGATCTGAGGTCTGAATAGGGGCAACCTTATTCATATTGGGGCTCATTCAAATTGGGAGTCTGATTTGAGGCTTGAATGGTGGGGTTATTCATATTGGGGCACTGATCTGTGGGGTCATTTACATTGGGGGTCTGATCTGAGGTCTGGTTGGAGGTCTTATTAACACTGGGGTCTGAGTTGAGGTCTAATTAAGGGTTTTATTAAGATTGGGGGTCTGATTAGGGCTCTGAGCTGAGGTCTGATTAACATTGGGGGTCAGATTGGTGGCTGATCCGAGGAGTAAAGAAAAACATTTTATTCTCCTCCTTTAAAACCTAGGTGTGTCTTATGGTCAGGTGTGTGTTATAGGGTGAAAAATACGGTAATCATAATAATTTTGATTATTTATATGTGTAGCAGTGCACTGCCTGTTAAAGGGGTTCTCTGAGACTTTAATATTGATGAGATATCCTCAGGATGGGTCATCATTATCAGATCAGTGGGGGTCCAACCACAGGCTTTTTGAAGAGGCTGGAGCATTGCGAATTCTGTGGAGGTGTCATCTGTGTGCGGTCTGCATTTTCCCCATAGAAACAAATGGATCTGCGTTCGACCCGCAAAAATGCAGATCAGACGTGGACCGTAAAACACGGTCATTTGAATGGCGCCTTCATGTGTTCTTCAAGCTTCTTGGTTATGTATAACATTCAATTTATTACTCACTGGTGCTCAGTTGGGTTGGAGATTTACATAAACTACTGATGTTACTGCTTTAGACTAATTTTACATGAGCAGCCGGACTGAATCGGGACCTGTTAATTTCCTTGGTTATGTGCAAAACCATCTGTTCTTTCCTGAACAGACCTTGGCACAATTCGTATCACTTGTGTAAAAGAGACCTTAAGGTATCTGCACACGTTATGGATTACGTGCAGTTGTTCCATGTGAATTTCTACGTGGAAAAAACACAGCTTAATATAGTACCAGCAAAGTGCATGAGGTATGCCAAATCTAATATACACTTTGGAGGTCATATAGAAAAGTTGTAAAAAAAAAAGTCACAAACCACCTTTTGGTGACTTTTTTAACTCCTGTTTGGCAACATTTTGTCACACAAGCATTTTTACGCCATACACCGCAAGTAGCAAGGGAGGGTCGGGGGCTGGCCTGCGGCTGAACTGTTCTTCCCAAGACGCCACTGCGAAATACAGGGAATTTCGTCCACGCGCTTAGGGCAGCAGGAGCTGTAAGTAAGGCCCTGCTCACATTAGCTTATGTTAATCAGTCAACCTACATTGACCCACTGGATCATTGATAAATGGTTAATATTGTAATTTACTATTAAAGGGCTATTACTAAGAGTCACCACTTTAAAATGTTTACAGAGATGATATTTGTGCACTGTAAATCCCAAAAGGTGATATAATGGAAGGGGATAGTTCATACTGGCAATCTTGGCTAGGTTGCTGAGAGATGGGCCGGCCCCGCCCCCCTGGTTAGAAGTCTTTGCTGAGCAGGTCTAGATGAAGGATGTGTATGTGTGTGCTGCTCATAACTAGGCCTAGACCAGGGATCCTTCATCCCTGAGACTGAAAGCTGCCAGAGAGCAACTGAACTGAGAACATACCCCTGAGAGGTAGGTCATCAATATTAGATCAGCGGGGGCCAACTGCTGGCAGCCCTGTCGAGTAGGTGTTTAAAGAGAACACAGTGCTCTTATGAGCGCTGTGTTCTCCTCACTATTTACCTGGTCGCCATTTATATTGCAGCAGCAAGCAGGTGTAGTTAGCACTCCGCCATCCTTATTCACTTCAATGAGACAGCTCCTTCCTACTCAAGTGAATAGGACGGAGACATCCCACTGAAGTGAATGGGACTGTGGAGTTCTTATTACATCTGCTTGCCGCTGCGATGTTGATGGCAAGCAGGTAAATAGTGAAGAGAAGGCAGCGCTTGTACGAGCGTGGCTTTCTCTTCAAACATTTGATCGGTGTGGATGCCAGCAGTAAGCCTCCCGCAATGTGCAATAAAACACGTACAGTAAATAGGGTTAAATATTTGTGCACAGAAAATCCTATTTCCACAAACCTGTACGCTGAAATACAGAGTACCTACCAGGTCTGTATCAATGCTGCAGGACATTGTTTTGTCACCATTCTCCATTCAAAAATCCACACATCTACCTGCATGTACTATTGTACTATTGGAGGTACAGTATGGACTCGTAGCAGGCTGTTTTGAGGCCACATGACAAGAATCCTTAAAAGGATTGTGCAGTGGCGAAATTACAACTGCTAGAATGTAGACAGCGACCAGGTACATTATGAAGAGGAAGTAGCCCTCACATGGTCGCTGCAACCTCTTCAAACAGCTTTTCTGCAGGGGAAGGGATGGGGTGTTAATCACACCCTCACCAATATTATATTGATGACCTATCGTGAGGATCCAAACAGAAAACTCGCTTGTGTGAAAGAGGCCTAAAGCTGGCTAAACACATTCATAAGCTGTTGGCCGAATCAATGTCCGGTGACAACTGTGTCTCCTGAATTCCCTTCCAACTTCCCCATACACATTCACTTCAGCTGAACATGTATGTGTATTCTATGGGGACAGAGGAGAAAGCCGCTGGTAGACATTTCTGGCATAGGCTTACCTCCTGGGAGAGCTAAACTGCCATTTTTGATCGGGTCAGCCAAAAATACACTAATATGTATGGGGGCTTTTAGCCTTACACACACCTCATTATTATTACTATTTATTATTGGCGCTGTACATATGTAAGAGGGTATACATATATAATACAGACAATTGCAATAACCATGAACAAGACGAGTTCAAATTCATACAGAAGGTGAGAGGTGGTTCTGTTTTGTACAAAGCCATAAAAGGGCTGTCACAGAGACATATGGGTTCTTACCAGTGATGTAACTAAAAATGACTGGGCCCCACAGCAAATTTTTTAACGTTTCTGTGTATGTATAATACTGTATGTCATGTCACTGTATATAATGTCATTGTATAATACTGTTGAGGGGGCCCTGACAAAATCTTTTAGTCCTCCCCCATGGTGGGCCCCTTTTGAGTTTGGGCCCCAAAGCAGCCATTTCCCCTGCTTCCCCTATAGCTACGCCCCTGGTCCTTGCTGTACCTCCATATGCCATCACTTTCTTACAGGGCATACAGAGGTTTTTTTTCTGTTGTTTTGAAGAACAACTCCCTATGTACAGTGGCCTAAGGAGCATGGTACAGCAGCATATGGGATTCCTATGGCTCTATAGTGTAGTGCGCTGACATTCTGCATATTAAATCAAGCTAGTAATATGTACATGGAGGATAAGTTAGAAGATGTCCATTTATATGAATAATGACAATTTTCTAACAAACAATACACAAACCTTTTATCATTTATTGCAAAATTTTGTGCTCTGGGTTTTCACCATCGTAAATGGACAAAATAGTTCAAATCGTAAAAAATAATTGCTGCATCTAAACAACTTTGCTTTATATGGATTAATATAGTGGAGAAGGCCAATACTGGCCATATATTAGAAACTGACAACTGTGACCGAATCTGACCACTTTCTAGTGCATTTAATGCAATTTGATGTTGGCTGCACAGATATAATAGAGCATGTTATCCTGCCTACAATATTTTCTGATTTATCTGTAGAAATCTGATTTTACACATCATATAATTGAAAAAGAGGGAATACTGATGTGTCTGTCCATTTCTATCCATGCCATAAGGCAGGGATGTCAAACCTGAGGCTTTCCAGCAAAACTACAACTCCCAGCATGCCCAGACTGCCTAGAGTTATCAGCCTACAGCAGGACATGGTGGGAGTTGTAGTTTTACAACAGCTGGAGAACCGCAGGTTGGGCATCCCTGCCATAAGGCTTCACCTAGAAGCCATTCACTGAAGTATATAAAACAGTAAACTAAAGAAGTTGGACATGATGTAAGGTTTCCTTGATCCCAGCCGCCACTGTTCCAAACTTTCTATTCTATTAAGTCAAAGAAAAATGTGTCTGCATCTGTCAATTTCTTTTTGTTTTGTTTTTTTGTTAAGGCTACAGTCACATGACAGTGAAAAAAAACTTCAGTTAAAAAGGGCAAAACGGTCCATTTTTAATTGGCTTTTTTCACTAATGACTTCCTGAGAAACAAATGTTAAAAATGGTGGCTGTCAGTCCATGAAAACGGACAAAATAGAACCTAAAGATCTTTGGCTGAGTTCTTGGGGATTTTATAGCGGGTTGTGTTTGGACTAATTGATGTCAGAAAAATACATTGTTGACACTAACCAAACCATAGTTGGTAAAAAAAAAATAATGATCATAAGGTCTCTAGAAGCTTTTCATAGCTTAGAAAAGTAACTGCGTTAACAGGAAAGGCACGAAGACTGTTTACTGTGAGTCCTTTGCAGAGAACACGGAATCCTTCCCGTTCAATGCTCTTAGAAATACAGTCAAGTATTCCACGATATCTAACTCCTTGCATCCCATCCATCTGTAAACGGCTCTTTATAACATCCATTGGATTCGCAGCTGCCCATGACACTGTTCCAGCACAACCACCAGCAAAGAGCATAGTCCACGGCTCTGAACATAAAACAGAAGCAGTTAATAAAAATATATTTCTGAATTAGGCCTCTTTCACACGGGCGTCACGGATTCAGTCCGGATGCGTTCCAGAAAATCCGCACGCATCCGCACGCAATCGCAGTCAGTTTTGACTGCGATTGCGTACGTTCGTTCAGTTTTTTCCACGCGGATGCGAAGCCTTTTGATGCGTTTTTCACGCGCGTGATAAAAAACTGAATGTTTACAAACAACATCTCTTAGCAACCATCAGTGATTCACGCAATGTGTTATTCACGCAGCCCCATTCACTTCAATGGGGCCAGGGCTGCGTGAAAAACGCAGAGTATAGAACATGCTGCGATTTTCACGCAACGGCGAACTGATGCGTGAAAAAATTTGCCCATGTGAAAAGCCCCATTGAAATGAATGGGTCAGGATTCAGTACGGGTGCAATGCGTTCGCATCATGCATTGCACCCGCGCGGAAATCTCACCCGTGTGAAAGGGGCCTTAAACAAAACATTGTGACTCTTTCAAATTAACACAATGTACAGGAAACATCTTTTGTATTTGTATTTTATTAAAAGTTCCTCTGCAGCTTGCATGCATTCCTTTATATTGCAAGCCACTCTTTGGGCTAAAGAACACAAGGAATGGACATTAGACCAGTGGAAATCTGTGCTTTGGTCTGACGAGTCCAAATTTGAGATCTTTGGTTCCAACCACTGTGTCTTTGTGCGACACAGAAAAGGTGAACGGATGGACTCTACATGCCTGGTTCCCACCGTGAAGCATTGAGGAGGAGGTGTGATGGTGTGGGGGTGCTTCGGTGCTGACACTGTTGGGGATTTATTCAAAATTGAAGGCATACTGAACCAGCATGGCTACCACAGCATCTTGCAGCGGCATGCTATTCCATCCGGTTTGTGTTTAGTTGGACCATCATTTATTTATCAACAGGACAATGACCCCAAACACACCTCTAGGCTGTGTAAGGGCTATTTGACCAAGAAGGAGAGTGATGGGGTGCTACACCAGATGACCTGGCCTCCACAGTCACCAGACCTGAACCCAATCGAGATGATTTGGGGTGAGCTGGACCGCAGAGTGAAGGCAAAAGGGCCAACAAGTGCTAAGCATCTCTGGGAACTCCTTCAAGACTGTTGGAATACCATTTCAGGTGACTACCTCTTGAAGCTCATCAAGAGAATGCCAAGAGTGTGCAAAGCAGTAATCAAAGCAAAAGGTGGCTACTTTGAAGAACCTAGAATATAAGACATATTTTCAGTTGTTTCACACTTTTTTGTTAAGTATATAATTCCACATGTGTTAATTCATAGTTTTGATGCCTTCAGTGTGAATCTACAATTTTCATAGTCATGAAAATACAGAAAACTCTTTGAATGAGAAGGTGTGTCCAAACTTTTGGTCTGTACTGTACATTTATGCAAAGATGCCCATAGACTTTAAAGGGGTTGTCCGGGAAAACATAATATCTAACAGGTGTCGTCAGTCTGTCTCTTCTGATGAAAGAATTGTATTTACCTTGTGTATTCCCGGACAACCCCTTTAAAGGGCAGTACTAGGATTAAAGCGTAACTGTCATTTAATTTGTTTATGTCTAGGGGAAGTGATTTTGATTGTTTTTGCATATTTTATTAGGCGATTTTGCACTTTTCCATTACAAAACTGGATATAATGTCTCCAATCTGTCTTCAGTGTTGAGCACTGACCTCTGACAGTGTACAGATGTCAGGGAGACAGGGCGGAAGTGAATTTACAGTATATAAGGTCAGTATAGTGATGTATAGGAGCGAGGCAGGGATAGTGGGAGTAGTGAGCTCGAGTGTCTTCAGCACTCCACTGTGCTGAATGCTGAGGACAGGTTTTCCTTAGCAACCCATTGCTAAAAGACAATTTCAGAGGGTCCAACATTTGATACCCCCACTGATTAGCTCTTAGCGGGAGCCACAGGTTCTAGAAGTACAGTGTATGGAACTGGAACACTCAACCTGAGCTGCAGTACCCGAGAAAGACCACTACCGATACATTTGACAAAGTCTGGGGGCCGTGATTAAGGATTTCTTCCTTTGGCCTCAGACCTTTTGGCTCCCTGACTTCTTTTCTCTTAGATGGTGACCTCCCTACCCCCCTTACACCCCTTCCCTCCCTGCTTTCCCTTTATTTTCGTTGATGTTAGGATATTTTTTTAATATTACTGTTGGTGGCCGGGCTGTATGTTGATGTTGACTTATTACATATGACATTACTTTGATGTCCACACATGTAATGTTTGGTTAATTTATTTATGTTTGGGCTGAGAAACAGATGAAAGAAATAGGGGGACATTTATTAAGACCGGCAAATTACACTCAGGTCCTAATCACTCTGTGCTGCCAGTGGATGTGCGACATGCTTTAACTTACACAAGCTCCCTTGCTGGCGTGGTTCAAGGCCATTTTCCACACCATAAACTGGCGTGGAAATTGATGAATGAGACCGGCCAGCCCGTCCTCTTCCTCGCCCCCTTTTATTGTCACTTTGCAAAAGTAGCGCGAGCTGGGAAAGCCACAGATTTTGGCACAAAACACCTTTGATGCAAAATCTGCGAATTACACCAAAAACTGGCGTGAATCAGATAATAAAACACCGTCATAGTGTTTATACTTTTGTGATTTTATATTTGATATGGCTTTGTGCATGTCTTGTATACTGTATGTCATACCCTGTTTCTTTGAATAAAAGTTCCTTTAAAGATCAGCTTGCTTAGGGACTTATTAGACTGCACGATTTTCAGGCTAATTATCTGGAAAGAATGTTTATATGAATGCTCGTTCCTGATAATTGGCCCATATAATCCAGCAGCTGATCTCTTCAGGATGAAAGATGCCCAATTATCGGCAGCACATCTCCCTGTGTAATCAGGGATAGGATGTCGATAATAAATAGAAGAAAACGAGGGTGGAATGACTATGGTAGCATTAGCTCCTCCCACATTCAGTTTGCATTGGCTGGTGTGAATAAAACCCTATGAATGTGTTATCCTCGGGCAGTGTAATAGGGCCTTCAGTTGTGTCAATTATGTGCAAAAACAAGAACGAAGACAAAACTTTGTCATGAGTCAGATATTAAACTCTCTGATAGTCTTACCTGGTATTTCTCCATCACCAGTCATCCATTTGCAAAGCACTTGATAAGTTAAGAAATATAATCCTAAAGTGGGCACATCCCGTAGAATCAGTGCAGTTGACCCCCTATAGAGACCTGTAATGCCTTCTGCTTTGTATATGCTCACAACACAATGAACAGGTCCACGATACCGAGCCTGTAGATTGTCTGACTTTGATTTTTTCTTGAATGACTCCGTCTGGTTCTGCAACCTCACTTTTATCAAGTCAACTGGCGCTGTAAAATAAACCTGCAGACAAAAGAGTGTATATAGCCTTATTTGGTTAAAGCTAAAAGATAAAAAACTGTTTTTGTATAGGAATTTCAGGCCACTGCTGCATGAAAAGTTTATTGCCCAGCCAACAACTATCTCCCTTCATCCCTCACCCAACCACTCAATCACATGCATGCTTGGTCAGTTCAGAATGGAGAGAGGGGAAAAAAGCCACTGCCAGAACTTCTGGTGGAGTTTTATCGCCCCCGAGAACAAAAGGATGGGGTATGTTCCCTGACATCTCCACAGAACGGAAAGTCAGACCTCCTCCATATACATTAGCTGGTTTTCCATGATTATTGTAACATTAAAATTAGACACCATATAGTACATGACTAGAAGCTAGAACCAGCCTTGTACGTCACATGGATCCAGACCTCTCCCCATTCATTGCTCCAATTGCTCTGCTAGATTTAATTCAAGCTGGCAGCTCAGGGGGAATGTCCTTTCCACTGCAGCATCTGGTCCTCTTCAGGGAGGTGGACAGAGAAATAATAAAAAAAGAAAAGAAAGTGGCACTATATAGATAGATAAATGTTATTGAATAATTCAGTGGCTATACTAAATTTTTAATTACATTTAGATCCAGGTGTTGGTTTGAAACCTGCAGAAAAGTTTTTGCGGGACAACCCTGTTAAAATCTAAGGGGGAGCTAAGATTCTTAAGTATTTTAAATAATTCTAAAAGCTAGTAGACATGCAAAACTTACCTGTACTATTCCAGAAAAGCAACCAGCTAAAAAAACCTGATGGTGTTGTGGTGGATTTTTCCAGTCTTTACACTCTGTGCCAGTTATATAGAGTAATGCATTACTATATGATCCAAACACTAGGGAATTACTGACAGCCACACTGCCAACAGGAAAGCTCATTCCTTTAAAAAATCCCAAAATCTAAACAAAATTCATAAATGCACTGTTAGTTTTTGAGAAATTAAAAATATTACTGTACAGACATTTTTATATTTAAAGGGGGTTTTCTAACATTATCTGATCGGTGGGGTTCCGACACCCAGGACCCCTGACAATCATCTGATTGAGAAGACTGGAGCGCCGCAGCCTTCTCTCAGCTTACCAGGCACAGTTCTGTATATTATATAATGGCTGTGTTTGGTATCACAGCTCAGCTTCACCCACGTCAACGGGGCTGAACTGCGCCTAGGTCATGTGACTGATGAATGTGATGTCACATGGCCTAGGAAAAGCTGGAGAAGGCCCTGGCGCTACTGCAAGCGCTGGTGCCATCACAAACAGCTGATCGGCGGGTGTCCTGGGTGTCAGACCTCCACCGATCAGATACTGATGACCTATACAGAGGATAGGTCATCAGTAAAAAACCTCTTTAAAATTTTTAAAATAAAGTTAACAAGTATCTTATAGCGTCATTAGTTGGATGTAATTTATGACAATTAGTACTCACTGTTTCTTTCTTATGGGTCTTTACTATGCAGTCGAGAATTCCACTGTACTTAGATTGTGTCTGCAGTCGTACCTTCAGCAAAGCAGAGGATGTCAATGACAAAGTTGTAGATAACACATACTATTATAATTATGCTTTAATTATTAGTAAGATATAGATTAATTACCTTAACTGTGTCTATAGGATGCCCAACAACAAGCCCGAGAGCTCCTGAAAAATACAAAGAGGATAAAAAAATTTTTAGCATCTGTCAGCATAGTCCAGTGATGGCTAACCTTGGCACTCCAGCTGTGGTAAAACTACAACTCCCAAGATGCCCCCTTGCTTGACTGCTCTCAGAACTCAACAGAAATAAATGGAGCATGCTGGGAGTCGTAGTTTCACCACAGCTGGAGTGCCGAGGTTAGCCATCACTGGCATAGTCAATCCTACTAACCAGGCATAATGCCTTGTAGGGTTCATCCTGCTGAGTAAAACAAGGTCTCATTTATGTCCCTCACCTGGCGCAATTCCTTAGAAAAGTAACCATTTATTAACATGTAAAGTAGCTCTTCCATGGACCTTGGGGTGTCAGTGAGCCCAACGGAATTTATCTGCTCTGCACTTAAAGCCATATTCTCCTTGATTGACATGGCCAGGCAGATACACAGATAGTATTGACTACGGTGCAGGTGCGAGATTACAGAGCCAGACTAAATACACCTAAATTAGATGTATTTCTGGTGCAGATTGTGGTTCAAAGGTCCTTAGCGCCGCAATCTCCGACTTCTCCCCACTCACACCAGGTCTAAAAAAAAGTAGGCGTCTTATTTACCATTTTCTACGCCTGTTTTAGGCGAAGAAAATGGTCTAAATGTTGAGAGCTAGGAAGCTGTCTTACATTTAGAAGTAATAACTTCAGCTCATAGGAGCCAATACATTCTAATACTGAACGGAGCACTCGCTCCGTACAGTAATCTAACAAAGTTTTATGCGAATCAGCTTTGGCTGTTTCATCCGAAGTTGATTCGCTCATCCCTAGCGCACATATCAGGGCAAAACTACTGTAAGGGGGCACATATCTGGGCAGTACTGTGAGGTAGCATAAAGGGGAAATAATTACTACGTGGGGGCGTTTAGGGGACTGGGTGAGATTAGGTATATAGTAATGTTTTGGGCGGGGTTAGATGCATGGCCTAGCATGAAAAATATTTTCTGCAGCGCAGCTTGCATCCTGCAAATAATGTCCCTCCTACTTCCTTTTTAAAAATTGGCAGGTATGCCACAGCAGTGGCCATGCTTACACCCTAAAGAAAAAGCACCAGCCTATGTGCGCTCCCACGTTCCCAGCCACAAGTGAGGCCGACGATTTTTCCTATAGTGTGCAAGCATGACCACCACTGATCAATTGCAGAGTAGTCGTAACCATGGAAACGAGCAGTCTATAATATGATGGAAAAATGAATCCAGCCAGCAACGGATGTAATATGGATAATAGCAATACATTAGTAAGTGCCTTGTATTAACTTTCTCTACATGATAAATGCCACTTGCTGAAGTGAGACAATTTCTTTAACCACTTCCAGACCAGGCCTAATTTTGCAAATCTGACGTGAAATCTAAAGTGATATGTCACTTTATGTGGTAATAACTTTGGAACGCTTTTACTTATCCAAGCCATTCAGAGACTGTTTTCCCATGACACATACTTCATATTAATGGTAAATTTGAGTCAATATGTTTTACCTTTATTTATTAAAAAAAAAATCCAAACGAAAATTTGAAAAAATTCACTGTTTTCTAAACTTGAATCTCTCTGCTTTTAAGACAGATAGTAATGCCTCATAAAATATTCATTAAATAACTTTCCCCATATGTCTACTTTATGTTGGCATCATTTTGATAGTGCAATTTTATTTTTTTAGGATGTTAGAAGGTTTAGAATTTTAGAAGCAATTTTTGAAATTTTCAAGAACATTTCCAAAATCAACTTTAAGGACCAGTTCTGAAGTCACTTTGAGGAGCTCACATTATAAAAAATCTCCAATAAATGACCCAATTTTATAAACTACACCCCCTAA
Organism: Rhinella marina; assembly: GCA_900303285.1. Taxonomy (NCBI): domain Eukaryota; kingdom Metazoa; phylum Chordata; class Amphibia; order Anura; family Bufonidae; genus Rhinella; species Rhinella marina. The sequence goes on from ONZH01026803.1 coordinate 149,969, forward strand.
ACTATTCAAAACTGGTTAATAAAAGTATTCCACATGAATTAAAGTAAAATAGATGTAAAATTTCAAAATGTCACTTTTTTGCAGATTTTCCATTTTAATCAATTTTTTCCTGTAACACATCAAGGGTTACAAACCAAACAACAAAACAAACCTCAATATTTATTACCCTGATTCTGCAGTGTGTGGAAACACCCCATATGTGGTCGTATACCGCTGTATGGGCACACGGCAGGGCACAGAAGTCAAGGAGTGCCATATGATTTTTGGAGGGCAGATTTTGTTGGAATGGTTTTTGGGCACTATGCTGCATTTGAAGAGACCCTGAGGTACCCCCACAGTGAAAATCCCCAAAAAGTTACCACATTTTGTAAAGTACACCACCTAGGGAATTTTTAAGGGGTGTACCCTGAGCACTTGACCCTACAGGCGTTTCATACAATTTATAACCCTTAGCTGTGAAAATGAAATTAATGAATTTTTTTTTTTTTACAAGAAAATGGTGCGTTGGGCCCAAACTTTCTTTTTCACAAAAGATAACAGGAGAATGTCCCCCCACAATTTGCAACCCATCTTCTCCTGAATACAGTAACACCCCAATTGTGGTCGTAAACTGTTATTTGGGCATACGCCTGGGCTCAGAAGAGAAGGATCGGAATCTGGATTTTCTAACGTGGAATTTTCTGGCATGGTTTTTAAGAGCGATAACTTATTTTTTGTTAAATGGGCTGTGTGAGGGTTTATTTTTTGCGGGACAAGCTGTGCTTTTTATTGGCACCATTTGGCTTTCTGATCGCTTTTTATCTCTTTTTTGGGTGAAGTCACAAAAAAAAGCTGCTTGGTGTCATTTTTATTTTTTTATTTTATTTTTTTTACACCGTTCACTTGATGGGGTAGATCATGTGATATTTTTAGAGATCCGGTTGTTGCGGACACGGTGATACCAAATATGTCTATTTTGTGAAACTTTTTTTTTTTATAATACTTTCCTTTTTTATTTTTATTTTACACTTTGTGTCCCCCATAAGTTCATACAAGACCTTTGGGGGACATTTAACGTCACTTTTTTTTCCACTATTGATTTCTCCTGTAACTGGGGCTGACATAGTAGCCCCAGTTACAGGTGAAATACACCCCCCAGAGAGGCTGTACAGCAATATACAGCGCCGATGCCGTGCCCACAATGGGCAATGCAGTGCGCATGCGCCGACTCAGCAAGAGCCTGGAACAGACGGAGGACGCAAATGAAGAGGAGGGCAGGCGGAGGCAGTGACTGGGGCCGGGAGAGCGTTTAAAAAAGCAGACGAGCCCGGGCTCCACGGTGGTGAGCTCCGCCTCCAGGCACTTCCAACAGCAAATTTACATACGGATTAAAGTACGTTTTTACAGCTTCTACAAGTCAGAGGAAAGCGCCCCAGGTACAGTTACATTTGTCATTATTTGTGCGATGGGGCTATGTAAATGCTTTATAGGGGCTATGGAGGTGACAGACTCCCTTTAAGGTATGTTCAGACGGAGGATTTTAGGGTGCGGATTCGGTGTTGAAAACCAGGCCAAATCTGAGCTAAAACTGCCTCCCACTGTTTTTAATGGGAGGCCATGCCGCAGATGCGACCAAGGATTTTTGCCATGCGGACCCTTTACAAAGCTGCATCGGTAGCCTGTTCACAGTTTAGTTTCATTCAGTGGTGCTAAACCGAGAGCGAGTCCACATGAAAACCCACAGCAGAAACCATAGCACAGCGGTTTCTGCCGTGGCATACACAACGGATTTTGTCACATACAAAATCCTCTGTCTAACCATACCCTTAACCATAATGATCTTAGAGAAGCAATTGCCGCTACCTATCTAACATGGATTATAAGCCTCTGCTTTCAAAAAAAGAACATGGCAGCACAGTTTGGTGTTATCAACTGTAAAATATGGTGGTGCAGGACTGATGATCTGGGCTTGTTCTGCAGCTACAGGACCTGGACAACTTGCAGCCATTGTAGCCATGAAAATCTGTTTATACTAAAGTATTCAATGTGAGGCCCAACAGCTAAAGCTTGGCTAAAACTTGGTCATGCAACATGACAAACATCCCATGCCCACCAGCAAAACAGAATAGTTGAAAGAAACGAATTAAGGTGTTGTAATGGCCTAGCCAAAGCCCAGACCTCAACCCGAATGAGATGCTGTTGTGGGACCTTAAAGAGGTATTTCGGTTGACCTTATTCCCTATCCACAGGATAGGGTATAATTTCAAACAACTGAAATACCTCTAACAGAGCATGAACAAACGCCCACAGCATTGTAAAAAAAGAGTGGGCCATAATTCGTCAAGAACGATGTGAGAGACTAATAGAGTCATACAAAAATATGATTCTTTAAACTATTGCTGGTGGTGATGGATCTACAAGCTATGGATTCATGGGGTGTACTTCTGGTGGGTTTACATGGCCCGATTGTCAGGCAGATTATCAGGGATGAATATTCCTAAGAAAAGCTTGTTCATCAGGTGAAACTGTTCATGCAGGCAAGTAAATTAGAATTTCTGGCAGCAGATCGTGCTGTCTAACAGCGATCTGCTGCCCCGAAACAATGCAGCTGTATAAGAACAAGCGATCACAATAGCCATCTCTCATTCATACTGTGGAGGTGCTCCCTACGTGTAAATGCAGCACTTCACCCCCACTGAACGAGTAGACAATTGTTGGGAAGGAAGGCTTCTTCGGCTGCTCTTCTGGCTATGTAAACCAACCATTAGATTTTCACACATTGCTTTTTAACTTCATTTTTATTGATTAATCACACAGTGAATCTGTTGTGTGTTGTTCAACTGAAGTTGTATAGACCTTGTAAGGATTATTTTTTTAAATTATGTAGCACACTCTGATTTCCCTAATTTTGCATGCAGTTTTCATGTGTCTTAAACAGCGTCAGGAAACCTCTTATCTGAATAAATACAGTGACGTGTAAAACAAGTACAAAGGTTTTTTTTTTGTATTGTTATTGGGCAATGCACAAAGCTGCAAGTCATATCCTTCAAATAAAGCTTATAGCACATAAACTTTTATCATACAATGTGCTACTATGTATTTTTACATTACCTGAAATCCAACCGGCAACAAATTCAGCATAGGGCATGGCAGGCTCACGTGGATCTCACCCTAGGAAAAGGAATGTTTCACAAACAGCTTGAACTTTTGAGTTGTACGTAATACATGTAAAGTTTAACTAGTAGGTGAGGAGTTAAGGACAGTGGTGTAACTAGAAATGATTATACCCCACAGCAAATTTTTAAGTACTGTTTATCCTGGGTGTGCCTCTTCTGAGTTCGGGCCCCAAAGCATGTTATTCATGTTAATAATATAATACCTATGAAAATTAGGTGGATTAAACAATCATTTATAGATTAAGCATATTGTAAGTCACTTTCTGAAAAAAATGTTAATATGTATTTTAGAGTATCTTGGTGTACATAGACTGGTGCAAATCTGAAATATGACATCTGGGACATATTAGTTTGGAAAATATCAGATCAGATTATCAGCTGGGTAACATTTTACCATGAATAATACATAACATGACAACAATTATAGTTAGTCATATGGATTATGAATAGTAATTCAACATTATTATACAGTATGTAGATATGTTAGTATTTTCATTCAGACATCTAAAAAAACATCTAGACACAGTGTTTTAGCCCGAAAAAGAAAACGGACAAAAAAAAAAAAATGCAGCAAAATAACACCATTCAGTATTGATTACAAAACCAGCTGAAGCAAAGGATTAAAAGACAGGAAAGAGATCAAAATATTGATGCATATTTTGATGTCTCTCTCAGCATGGGCTCATTCCAAACTATCTCCATATTTAGCCATGTGTTCATGATTTTAGGAATATATATTTAAACCTTAGCGGACCCTACGATTTTCAATTTTTGCGTTTTCATTTTTCACTCCCCGCCTTCCCAGAGCCATAACTTTTGTATTTTTTCATTCAGGTAGCCCTATGAGGACATATTTTGTGCAGCGCAACTTGTCATTTCCAATGGCACTATTTAATATTACATATTATGTGGTGGGAAGCAGGAAAAAATTCCAAATTGGGTCAAATCGAAAAAAAAACCCAAAAACAATTTCAATACAGTTTTATGGGTTTTGTTTTTACGGTGTTTATACTGTGGTAAAACCGACTTGTGCTTTTGATTCTCCAGGTCAGTAAAATTAAAGGGGTTGTCCGAGTTATTTTTTTGTTCTTTATCTGTTTCTAACTTGTCAGGTATAACAAATTTCCCATATACTTTGTGTTTCTAAAGCTGCTGGTTTCTCAGAGTTGACTGAGGGTCACATGACCTGTGATGTCACCTTATCTCTCTGCTCTGTGATGTTTCTTCACAAGCCTCAGAGTTCAGATAACAGTCTGTACACGAGATGTCACTGGCCACGCCCCCTTTCTTTGCCGGGCTCCTGCTATCTGCTCTCTTCCTGGTTTCCTTCAGATAAAACATTAACCCCTTCAGCCAGAACACACTGAGGGCTCAAGGCTTTATAACAAACAGTAGCTGCAGCAGTGAGAGGAGACAAATGCTGGGCACAAGAGCTGTAGAGAAATTGTACAAGAACAGGTAGGGAGAAATTCCTGTATGTATTAGCAGTGTCATTGTACAGCTGGGACTTGTAGTCCTACACATACAACATGCTGCTGAGTATTCCAGCAGGCAGACATGTCACTCAGCACTTGTATTCATTCCCTTTGCAGAGAGGGGGGGGAGAAGGGGGAGGGGCTGAGATTGTTGTTATTGCATGTAAACAAAGACCAGAAGAGAACCAGGGAAATTAGGAAATATGGATTTTTTTTGCCTAAAACTTGCTTAACTTAGTTATATATTGCTGCCCATCAGATTTACAGTGCTATATATTTTTTGTCATAACTCGGACAACCCCTTTAAGACCATACCACATCTGTATAGCTTAATACTGAAAAGAAAAAAAAAAAAAAACCTTGAAAAAAATATTTTTTTCTTCTTTTCATCGCCATATTCCGACCCTTAAAGGGTTTCTGTCACCAGTTTTTTCAGTATGAATCAGGCTGACAGAGATGTGCTAATGTCACCTGATTCCAAATATATATCTGTTTTATTTACTGGTGCCCCCATTTTTATATAAAATGAACTTTTATTTTATGCTAATAAGGCTCCTAGGTGCTGTCTCAGCCTGTCTCTTCCTAAACCATGTGACTGATCACATGGTCATGACATCATTGAAGGTCCTTAAAAGCTATGGTGAATGGAGTGTTTCTTCTCTGCCTGGTCCTGTCAATCAACAGAGCCTCTAGGAGCAGAGGTAACGCCCCTAGGAGCAGAGGTAACGCCCCTTGCACCTAGGAGCCTTATTAGCATAAAATAAAAGTTCATTTTATATAAAAATGGGGGCACCAGTAAATAAAACAGATATATATTTGGAATCAGGTGACATTAGCACATCTCTAATGTCAGCCTGATTCATACCGAAAAAACTGGTGACAGAAACCCTTTAAAACATTTTGGCAGTTATGTGTATGGAGCATTGTGCGGAGAGATGAAGTGTGTGCTCAGTTTTTTGGGGGAGGTAAAGTGACAAAAAATGGTGAATTGGCCATTTTGTTTTTTTTCTGTTACACCATTTGTAGTAAATATTTTTATATTTTAATAGTATAGAAGTTTTTGGATGCAGAGATGCCTATGAAGTTTTTTTAATTGTTTATTTTTATTTTGGGGACAGGTGGCAATTTGAACTTTTCACTTTTTTAAAGTCACCCTTAAATCATTAGATTGCCAGTTGTTTTCGGTGATGGGTATACAGTACACCCATCACTGAGATACTGTATATCCATCTCAGAACAAACCATTTACTGTATTCCAATACAGTACTGCCACCAGCAGGCTTGTATTGGAATATACCAGTGATGACTATTGCTATATGTTCTTCTTAAACAGGACCTGTTACTGTCGGGGGATTCATTAGCTTCTTGTGCTATCAACAGAGCCAGTGATATGGGGACAGCCCCAAGAATATTTACTGCAACTATAATAAATGCCCAACCAGTACTGCACACCCACAGGTAGGAGAATGGTCCATGGGACTCTGTATAGTCCAAAAGCACAGGAAATACCGTCCACAAAGCAGAGTATAATCCAATTGAGTGGAATATACAGCAAAGAGGATAGAGTCCACACAACTACACTTACTGGTCACAGAGGCAGCAAACCTCCAGATATTTCTCCCGTTGAGCATCCAGATGTTGGCCTCAGCTTCATCCCCTCTCATGCAGGTCACACTAAGCGATGCATGTCCTTCCAGTGTCCTTTAAGGGTGCTGGCCTCAGCATCATCTCCTCAGATCTGCCTTCAATACTCTAGGCAGGAACTCTGGGGGACTCCCTAGGGTCTCTAACTTCAGACTTTTAATCCCTGACAACTGGGTAGTTTCAAGGTGCCCCTCAACATTGAAGGTTGCCTTCCTCAATAAAAGCTGGGTTTACACTTGATGATGCATCTACCAATTGTCAGAAAGGAATCGTTCCTTCCCAAAAGTTGGCTGCTCGCTAAGTGAAGGAGAACAATTTCACTATAGCAATTCCTCATCCTCATACAGAACCATGGCTTCTGAGCAGCAGTTTGTTGCTTAGACCAAAGGATCTGCTGTCCAGAAGCCATGATCAGTGATGCCTGCACAAGTGACAGGATCATTTGATGAACAAGTGTTTCGCTCGTTCATCGGGTTATCGGTGACCGGTAGATTGTTTACAGGAACGGTCGTTCCCAATAATCTGCTCAGACATACCCACAATTTCAGCCCAGGTAGCCCTTTGTAAAATGGCTAGGGCAGCAATAAAGCACACCCATCCGAGCTGGTGACATCAACAGGAACACTACCTTGCTCAGGGCAAGGGAGAGCATCGGAGCATTTCATGCATTCATGCAACATTAGGGGGCCTGTCTGGGTGAAAATGTGGGTATATCCGAGCAGGTAATTGGGAACAACCGTTCCTACAAACAACCCCTTTAGGCTCTGCAGGGAACATCTCCAGGAACTAGACAATATGACCAGTCAGATGCCAAAATGTCCAGTCTCAGTGGGAGGTCAGTAGGTGCAGGCTGCCATCATTTACCAAGGATGTGGACAATGAAGAAGAGTAAATTATCTACCCCTGTAGTGCTGCCTTTCAGGTTGGCTGAGCAATACATACAATTGGAATCTTTCAGCAGGTTTAAAAATCATTGTCAGAAAGGAACACTTTCCTCCTGACATTGTGAACTGTCCATCTAATATAAACCGTAGACCGGGTTGACATCTGCGTTGTGAACTCCGGCCCTCTGATCTAGTCACTGTATCCGGCATATAAGCCGGCTTTCAGTCGGACAAAAATACCACAGGCAGCATTTTTTTTTCAACCGAATGCTGGCATATATACTGGAAAGCAGTTGGATCCCCGCCGGATGCCATTATAGTGAACTGGGATCCAGCGGTGCATGGTGGAATCCGGCTATGCTGAATACAGTGATCTCTGGCAATCTGTTCCTCCGCCAGAGTGAGTTCACGGTGCAGATGTGAACGCGGCCTTACACAAAATCAGCCATGATCTATAGAGATATAAAAAAAAGCTGGAAACCACAATGCATCATTACTACCACCACTGAGCCTACTAAGTTATATTACAGAAATATAATGCAAGGAAATTATGTCGGCAATACTTGGCTCTGGTCCTTTTCTTGGCGTGTTCCAGGGTCTCCAGCTATAGCAGTCTTCAATACCTTGGTGGTGCACAGCATGGAAAAGAGTCCAAGTAATCCACATGGAACTAAAGCCCCAAACACAAAAAACAAAACTTTAAAACCAAATAAAAATATTAATAAAACACCACATTATTTGTGGTAAAATTAGGCTTCAGTCTTATTTGGGAAAGGCTTCTTTTACACTAGCGTTAGTCTTGTCCGGCAGGGGAACAGCCTGCCAGATCTATACGAACACTTGCACATGTGTGCTGCCAGAAGTCTGGTCCGGCCCGGCCCCATTCACTATAATGGGGACGGGCGGGAGATGCGGCCGCAACATGGCAAACATGCTGAGAGGCAGTCGGACAAAAAACAGCAGGATACTGCAGTTCTGTCTCTAAGGTATGCCTGGGATCCAGAAGCCTCTATACAGCATAGATGCTGTGAAACAAAAAAGCCTTAAAGGGGTTGTCAGAGTTATTTTTTTGTTCTTTATATGTTTCTAACTTGTCAGGTATAGCAACTTTCCCATATACTTTGTGTTTCTAAAGCTGCTGGTTTCTCAGAGTTGACTGAGGGTCACATGACCTGTGATGTCAGCTTATCTCCCTGGTCTGTGATGTTTCCTTCACAAGCCTCAGTTCAGATAACACTCTGTACACAAGACGTCACTGGTCACGCCCCCTTTCTTTGCCGGGCTGCTATCCGCTCACTCCCTGGTTTCCTTCAGATAAAACATTAACCCCTTCAGCCAGAACACACTGAGGGCTCAAGACTTTACAACAAACAGTAGCTGCAGCTGTGAGAGGAGACAAATGCTGGGCAAGGAGCTATAGATGAATTGTACAAGAACAGGTAGGGAGAATTTCCTGTGTGTATTAGCAGTGTCATTGTACAGCTGGGACTTTTAGTCCTACACATACAACATGCTGCTGAGTATTCCAGCAGGCAGACATGTCACTCAGCACTTGTATTCATTCCCTTTGCAGAGAGGGGGGGGGGGAGAAGGGGGAGGGGCTGAGATTGTTATTGCATGTAAACAAAGACCAGAAGAGAACCAGGGAAATGAGGAAATATGGATTTTTTTTGCCTAAAACTTGCTTAACTTAGTTATATATTGCTGCCCATCAGATTTACAGTGCTATATATTTTGTCATAACTCGGACAACCCCTTTAAACGTGCGTTATCAATATAGTCTTGTATCCAGCAGCTCCCTTGTAATGGCTGCTTACCCATCCATAATAAATATTTTATTCTTCCTCAGAGGCTGGTGTTTAGCACTGTCTCATACTGTCCCTTGGGCTTTTTTTCCTGGTTCCTTCTCTGACACTCTAAATTTAAGCTAAATGCTCATTTCCAGGGGTTATGACCACCCTGCAATGTGGCAGCTGTGACCGTGCTTGCACACAATAGGAAAAAGTGCCACCACTGCTAGATTGCAGGGTGGTTGTATCCCCTGGATATGGGCAGTGTATATGCAGTGGCCAGGTTTGTGGTGGCCTCAACGCTACACTGGTTCCCCCAGACACCGTTGAGGTGTCTTCACGTGTTGCTGCTCTCCAGAAGGGATGGTAAGATGTGGTCCAACCCAGTGAGAATTAAGTCCAGAGAGTCAGGGTCTGCAGTAAACCAGTGTGCTTCTTTGCTTGGGGAAGTCAGGTACAAAACAATACAGTTGAGCCATAGGGCTGGTTTCTCCAGTCTCCTCCCTGGCAGAAGAAGGGTTTGATGCTGAGGAAAGGCCTGTGCTAGCTGTCTCTCTCTCTCTCAGAAGTACTCTAACCAAAGGCTGGTGATCCAGGGTCTGTGGCAGGGTATCCCCATCTCTTCTTCTGGTCACTTAAAGGGAACCTGTCGTCACCGAAACACCCCCTGAACTAGAGTAAGTGGTGTATACTGTAAGTGATGCTGAATCTGATTATGTAATTTTTATCTTCATACTCACTTCCATTCTGACGCTGCGCTCCCACAAACCTGCAGTAAAATTCACTCACTGGACTCTTCTTTGAGTCCTCTCCATTATGTGAGTGAGCACTGGAGTCCAGTGAGTGCATTTTACTGCAGGTTTGTCAGAGCACAGTGTCGGAATGGAAGTGAGTACGAAGATAAAAATTACATATTTGGATTCAGCATCACTTACACTATACAGCGCTTACTCTAGTTCAGGGGGTGTTTCGGAGATGACAGGTTCCCTTTAAGTAGTCTGGCAGAGTCTCTTCTGATTCCCTAACTGCAGAACACTAGGGGGCTCTGACTGTTTTTCTATATACACTCACCGGCCACTTTATTAGGTACACCATGCTAGTAACGGGTTGGACCCCCTTTTGCCTTCAGAACTGCCTCAATTCTTCGTGGCATAGATTCAACAAGGTGCTGGAAGCATTCCTCAGAGATTTTGGTCCATATTGACATGATGGCATCACACAGTTGCCGCAGATTTGTCGGCTGCACATCCATGATGCGAATCTCCCGTTCCACCACATCCCAAAGATGCTCTATTGGATTGAGATCTGGTGACTGTGGAGGCCATTTGAGTACAGTGAACTCATTGTCATGTTCAAGAAACCAGTCTGAGATGATTCCAGCTTTATGACATGGCGCATTATCCTGCTGAAAGTAGCCATCAGATGTTGGGTACATTGTGGTCATAAAGGGATGGACATGGTCAGCAACAATACTCAGGTAGGCTGTGGCGTTGCAACGATGCTCAATTGGTACCAAGGGGCCCAAAGAGTGCCAAGAAAATATTCCCCACACCATGACACCACCACCACCAGCTTGAACCGTTGATACAAGGCAGGATGGATCCATGCTTTCATGTTGTTGACGCCAAATTCTGACCCTACCATCCGAATGTCGCAGCAGAAATCGAGACTCATCAGACCAGGCAACGTTTTTCCAATCTTCTACTGTCCAATTTCGATGAGCTTGTGCAAATTGTAGCCTCAGTTTCCTGTTCTTAGCTGAAAGGAGTGGCACCCGGTGTGGTCTTCTGCTGCTGTAGCCCATCTGCCTCAAAGTTCGACGTACTGTGCGTTCAGAGATGCTCTTCTGCCTACCTTGGTTGTAACGGGTGGCAATTTGAGTCACTGTTGCCTTTCTATCAGCTCGAACCAGTCTGCCCATTCTCCTCTGACCTCTGGCATCAACAAGGCATTTCTGCCCACAGAACTGCCGCTCACTGGATGTTTTTTCTTTTTCAGACCATTCTCTGTAAACCCTAGAGATGGTTGTGCGTGAAAATCCCAGTAGATCAGCAGTTTCTGAAATACTCAGACCAGCCCTTCTGGCACCAACAACCATGCCACGTTCAAAGGCACTCAAATCACCTTTCTTCCCCATACTGATGCTCGGTTTGAACTGCAGGAGATTGTCTTGACCATGTCTACATGCCTAAATGCACTGAGTTGCCACCATGTGATTGGCTGATTAGAAATTAAGTGTTAACGAGCAGTTGGACAGGTGTACCTAATAAAGTGGCCGGTGAGTTTATAGTTTCTAGCTGAACTAGAACCTTCTAGTGGGAGGGGTGGAGTGGAGAAGCTCAGCACAGACAAATACAATGTTACACTTTCAGTCTCTCATAGACTTGCATTAGAGCTTCATGATAGTCAGTGGCAATGACAGCAGTTTTTTCAGACAAAAACAGGTTTTCAGACATACTAACATAGCAGCACCCAGCATTCAAATGGTCAATGTCTGGTTTTGGTGGTACCCCTAACAAATCTGGCTTTTTCCCTCCAAAACATGCTCTTCTTTAAACCTTATGGTAACTATGGAAAAGCACCAGCTTCTCCTTATTAGTTTTTTTTTAAATTAAAATCCCAACCACTGCAGTATATATAATGTTCCCTATAGTGGCCCCCAGTAGTAATGTCCCCCAGAGTGGACATTAAAAAAAAAGTCTGGTGTGAAGTTGTTTTGGAGCAGCACTTATACAAGCAGTTTATGAGCAGTTTGTTATCGTTCACGTGTTTGATTTCTAGTGTGTATTTGTATTAAGTGTGTGACTTTAGATTACATGACTTAAGATTCAGAAGCTTTAGGAGGGGAATACAGTAAGGGCTCGTTCACATCACCGTTAGGGCTTCCGTTCTCCTGCTCCGTTATAGGAACAGGAGAACGGAAAGGACGGATTCGGGGCATAACTGAGCCCAACGGAGCCTAAGGGACCCCATAGACTATAATGGGGTCCGTTAGGTTTCCGCTCAAAAGATGATTTTTGAAGCGGAGACAAAAGTCCTGCGTGCACAACTTTTGTCTCCGCTTCAAAAATCATCTTTTGAGCGGAAACCTAACGGACCCCATTATAGTCTATGGGGTCCCTTAGGCTCCGTTGGGCTCAGTTACGCCCCGAATCCGTCCTTTCCGTTCTCCTGTTCCTATAACGGAGCAGGAGAACGGAAGCCCTAACGGTGATGTGAACGAGCCCTAAGTCAGTTTCTTATAATTGCACTGTTGTATTGTATGTTTTCTCTCTCTTTTCATGTATAATCCCCATTAGCAAGTACGAGTTCCATTATTGACAGTGCAGTCAAGTGCACATCTTGTCTGATGTATGCAGTCCTGGAACAGCTGTTTGAGGGTGCATATCTTTGTTCAAAATATGAGCAAATTACTTGTTTGTTATTGCACATTGTGTACCTAACCAGGCAGGCGAGTTTCAACACTGAGAAGCGTTGGCAATTTGGAACAGACTTTGCTGCTCACTGAGCAGGCACTCTATGGGGTAGATGAGGGGAGAGGGTGTTACCATGGAGGCTCAATTATTAGGGGTATAGATAGGGAGATATGTCACAAAGACTGGATCCTCGAATGGTGTGTTGTCTTTCTGGCGGTCGAGTTCGTCATATCGCTGATCGGGTTGACAGATTACTGGGAGGGGCTGGCGAAGATCCAGCAGTCATGGTTCATATTGGAACCAATGACAAAGTTAGAGGTAGGAGCGTCCTTAAAAATGATTTTAGGGATTTAGGTAACAAGCTTAGGGCAAGGACCTCAAAGGTAGTGTTTTCTGAAATAGTACCTGTACCATGAGCCACTCAAGAAAGACAGCGGGAGATTAGGGAGGTAAACAAGTGGCTCAAGAACTGGCGTAGGAAGGAGAGGTTTGGGTTCTTGGAGAACTGGGATGACTTCTCTGTCGGCTACAGGCTCCATCGTAGTAATGGGCTGCATCTCAATGGTGCAAGTAATGGAACTGGGGAGGAATGGAAGGAGGAACTAGAACAGTTCATAACAAAAGGTGTATGGTAAAAAAAAAATAAATGTATATATGTGTATATATATATATATATATATATATATATATACACATACCTCTCAATTTTATGTACATTTAATGCCAGAAGCCTGACTAACAAAACTGGTGAACTGGAAGTAGTATTGTGTGAGGACGACTATGACATAGTGGGAATAACTGAGACATGGCTGGATGATACCTATGACTGAGCGGTTAACGTACAGGGTTACAGTCTGTTTAGAAAGGATTGCCAAAACTGGAGAGGGGGAGGGATCTGCCTTTATGTAAAGTCCTGTCTAAAGCCCACACTCTGAGAAGATATAAGCGAGGGACATGAACATGTGGAGTCACTGTGGGTAGAAATACATTGAGGCAAAACAATAATAAAATACTAAATAGGAGTTTATTATAAGCCACCTAATATACCAGAGTCCACAGAAAATCTACTGAGGCGGCAAATCATGATGTCATTATTATGGGGGACTTCAACTACCCAGATATAGACTGGAAAACTGAAAGCTGTACATCTCAAAGGAAACAGGTTCTTGGCAATAACCAAAGACAATTACCTTTCCCAACTGGTTCAGGACCCGACTAGAGGGACGGTCATACTGGACTTAGTATTAACCAACAGATGTGCAGGTTAGGGGACACCTGGGAAATAGTGGCCATAACATAATAACCTTCCAATTGTCATTCAAAAGAGCGTTTCTTCAGGGAGGAACAAAAATACCAAACTTCAAAAAAGCTAAATTTAGTCAAATAAGAGGCCATAGGCCTAACTAACTGGCAAAAATAAAAATACAGCCACAAAATTGGATATTTTTAAAGGCATCCTAATATCTAATTGTGAGAGGTACATACCTTATGGGAATAAAAGGGCAAGGAACAAGAAAAAAAACAATGTGGATAAATAGAAGTGTAAAGAAAGCAATAAATGACAAAAAGAAAGCATTTATATCACAAAAACAGGAAGGTAGCGAGGAAGCATTGAAAAACTATAAAGGAAAAAAATAGAATATGTAACAGACAAATAAAAGCAGCCAAACTAGAGACAGAGATTAATTGCCAAAGAGAGCAAAACGAACCCTACAATATTCGTCAGTTATATAAATGGCAAAAAGTATAAATCTGAAGGTGTCGGCCCTTTACAGAGTGATGAGGGGGGAGTTGAAGAGAGCGATGAGGAGAAAGCAAAGCTATTAAATTTTTTTTTTCTCCACTGTATTCACTGAGGAAAATAAACTGTCAGATGAAATGCAGAATGTAAACGTAAACTCCCTTTAAAAGTGCCCTGTCTGACCCAGGAAGAAGAGGAGCTGTGTCTCAAAAAGATGAAAATAGAGAAATCGCCGGCACTAGATGGCATACACCCCCGTATCCTAAGAGAATTCAGTAATGTCATAGCCAGACCCTTATTTCTGATATTTAAGGACTCTATATTGTCAGGGAGTGTTCCACAGGATTAGTGCATAGCAAATGTGGTGCCAATATTCAAAAAGGGTCCAAAAACAGAGCCCGGAAACTATAGGCCGGTAAGTTTAACATCTGTCGTGGGTAAACTGTTTAAAGGTTTTCTAAGAGATGCTATCTTGGAGTACCTCAATGAAAATAAGCAAATAACTCCATATCAGCATGGCTTCATGAGGGATCGGTCATGTCAAACCAATTTAATCAGTTTCTATGAGGAGGTAAGTTCTAGACTAGCATTTGACACTGTACCACATAAAAGGTTACTGTACAAAATAAGAATACTTGGATTTGGGGAAAATGCCTGTATGTGGGTAAGTAACTGGCTCAGTGATAGAAAACAGAAGGTGTTTATTAACGGCACATACTTAGATTGGTTCACTGTCACTAGTGGGTGAGCCCTATTCTCTTCAATATATTTATTAATGATCTTGTAGAAGGCTTGCACAGTAAAATGCAAGTTTTTGCAGATGTCACTAAACTGTGTAAAGTTATTAACATAGAAGAGGACAGTACACTGCTACAGATGGTTCTGGCTAGATTGGAGGCTTGGGCAGAGAAGTGGCAGATGAGGTTTAACACTGACAAATGTAAGGTTATGCACATAGGAATGAATAATGCAAGTCACCAGTACATACTATATGTTAAAACACTAACACTGACACGGAAAAGGACTTTTAGTGGACAACAAACTAAGCTGTAGAAACCAATGTCAGACAGCTGCTGCCAAGGCCAATAAGATAATGGGTTGAATCAAAAGGGGCATAGATGCCCGTGATGAGAACATAGTCCTGCCACTTTATAAATCACTAGTCAGACCGCACATGGAGTACTGTGTACAGTTCTGGGCTCCTGTGAACAAGGCAGACATAGAAGAGCTGGAAAGGGTTCAGAGGAATAACTAAAGTAATAACTGGAATGGGTGGACTACAGGGCCCAATTTTTTTTTTTTTTTAATTAGGGTTATTCACTTTAGAAAAAAAGACAACTAAGAGGAGATCTAATAACTATATATAAATATATCAGGGGTCAGTACAGAGATCTCTCCCATGATCTATTTATCCCCAGGACTGTGATTGTGACGAGGGAACATCCTCTGCGTCTGGAGGAAAGAAGGTTTGTACACAAACATAGAAGAGGATTCTTTACGGTAAGAGCAGTGAGACTATGGAACGCTCTACCTGAGGAGGTGGTGATGGTGAGTTCACTAAAAGAGTTCAAGAGGGGTCTGGATGTATTTCTGGAGGGTAATAATATTACATGTTATAGCCACTAGAGATGGGTCGTTGATCCAGGGAGTTCATCTGATTGGAGTTGGGAAGGAATTTTTTTCCCGTAAAGTGAGAAAAGTTTTTTTTGCCTTCCTCTGTACCAACTTGCAGGATAACAGACTGAACTGGATGGATGTCTTTTTCTCAGCCTATGTTACTATGTAAATCACTCACCTGGGAGGGCCGGTCGTTCACAATCAAGCAAGGAGCGTGGATGAGGAGAGTAATTGTTTTAAATTTTGAGTCCTAAAAGGCCACTTTCCACTAGTGAACCCATTTTCAACGGCTGTTAGGCACAATCCTGTCAAAAATGGTCACTGATTTCATTGGGGTTCATCTGACAGTGAAAATGGACAAAAATGTCCTATTTATTGATGGCCACTATTCACTGGCTGTTAAAAAATATTTAATTTTTTTTTTTTTTAAATAACACCTGTTACTTCAATTTTTTCTAAAAATGGCCGTGTGAATGTAGCCTTAGAGATGTCCTTGTAAGAAGTAGGTATGTGGAATGTAGGAATAATTGGATGACTGCCATCAGGGGGAGAATGGCCATAGACCCTACAGGTAAATAATACCCAGGGGGCCTCCCAATCCCTTCTTATGGCCATTGGCCGAGTACATAATAGTGTAATGTTCTCAGTAGGGGTGAGCAAATAGTCTTCAGCTGAAACATCCAAAGTCGATTCGCACAAAAAGTTGTTCTAATACTGTAGAATGTATTGGCTCCGATGAGCCAAAGTTATTACTTTGTGAAGTCTCGCAAGACTTTGCGTTAACACTTCATAAATTCATTTTTACTGTAAACACAACAATATTTTCCAAACTCCAGAGTTCAGGAAATGTTTTTTTTACAGTAAAAATGAATTTATGAAGTTATTACGCAAAGTCTCACGCCTGCTCTGTACAGTATTAGAACAAAGTACTATGCAAATAGACTTTGGATGTTTCATCTGAAGTCAATTAGCTCATCCCTAGTTCTCAGCATTAATTAATTATGTACCGGGTAGGTGGCGGAAAGTGCCATCATGCATTTAAGGCTAGGGCTACACGGCAACATGTGCACAACTACACGATGACAGATGTCGCGCAACAATTTTTATAATGGAAGTCTATGGTGTCGCACTGCGACATGCTGCGACTGCGACACGACAGTTGCAGAAAAATCCATCCAAGATGGATTTTTTGCGACTGTCGTGTCGCAGTTGCAGCATGTCACATGTCGCAGTGCGACACCATAGACTTCCATTATAAAAATTGTCGAGCGACTTTGGTGCGACAACTGCCGTGTAGCCCTAGCCTAACTGTATTGCCACTCTAAGGACAGCTACAGTTGAATACTGCAGCTGGAGCAGCAGTATTTTATGCTGTACTGTGGTATTTAGATGTGTTGGGGCAGTATTTTGTGCTGCACTATATTTATGGCCCTGCCTACTTCTTTTGCCCCTGCTTACTTATGTTGTTCCTAATTTCTGTCAATTTGGACTTGTCAATTTCGGCCCCTTTAAGTTTCCAGTCTGCTGCAGACCACCATGATATCTAAGTGTAATCACAGATGTGGGAATTGCTCCTTCTGTAGTTATAATTCCCAAGCTCGTTATCTAAATGTTGGTGGGATACAATATCATGTGAGACAGTTTATTAATTATCGCACAAAGTTTGTGGTGTATATGTTGATCTGTCCATGCAGTCTTATATATATATATATATATATATATATATATATATATATATATATATATATATATATATATAGGCAAAACTATCAGGAGTCTTTTGGAGAGTATCAGGGAACACTAACTCCATTGGCTTTGGAAATGGTTCACCTCAGACTCATAGGAGTAACACTAGAGTGCTGCAATTGTTAGGAATTGAATATGTTCAGATACCTTTACAAGGGGGTGACTGCCAGAGGATTTTGCTTCAAAAGGAAGCTGGTTGGATTATTTGCTCAAATGCTATGGAACCTTTGGGTCTTAATGGTAAAAATCATCTTGGTTAGAAGCCCGAAAAAGCGTAGTGACTTGAAACAGATGACGCCTTGGCCTTATACGCATGTTACATCTGCTCAAAGCCCTCATTTTTGATGTGAAAAATAAATGACTGAATTTTAGCAGGTGGTGAGCGTCACATTTCATAGTATTCTGTTTTATGGACTAAATTAGAAGGATGTTTACTGTATGCCCCAGGGAAGCACCCAGTGCATACATTAAATGGAGCTATAAGATCCTATTCGTCCAATGGAGACCCTTCTGACCTCTGGTATGCGGTGGGGTTGCCTTTTTTTTTGCTGGATGGAGTAGTATAGCATTTGACAGATGTCATAATAGTCTGTGGTTGGAAGATGCCCAACAGTGGCACCCAACCTCTGTTTAACGGATGTGTTGGAAGGTTTTCCTAGAGTATATGTTTAACAGAGGTCAATAGTGGGGTGTGAAAAGACCCTAATCTCTATTAGAAATATGAGGAGTGTGATATGTTTAATGAATCTTAAAGGGAACCTGTCAGGTTGAACATGGTGTCTGAGCTGCAAGCAGCATGTTATAGAGCAGGACGAGCTGAGCAGATTGACACTTAGTTTTATGGGAAAATAGTTAAAACAATTAATGTATTAATTTGTATTCCTGCTCATTCTGGTCTTTGAAGTGAAGGAGGCGTCCCATCAGTGATTGACAGCTATCTCTGTACACACAGTCATAGAGGGAAGGCTGTCAATGACTGATAGGACCGGCTCCTGGACTTCACAGCTCAGAATGAGCAGGGATTTAAATTAATAAAATACAAGTTAGGGCCCTTTCACACGACCGTATGCCCTCCGAGACATACAGTCCATGAGCGGGCCATATGTCACGGAGCGGCATCGATCGTGCGCACGGGAGCGCACAGCATCATTGATTACAATGAAGCTGTGCACGTTGGGCCGCCAGCGGGACTATTGCCCCGCACTCATATGATTTTATGAGTGCGGGACAATAGCCCCGCGGGCGGCACGGGCGTGCACAGCATCATTGTAATCAATGATGCTGTGCGCTCCCGTGCGCACAATCGATGCCGCTCTGGGACACATGGCCCGCTCAGAGACCGTATGTCTCGGAGGGCATACGGTCGTGTGAAAGGGCCCTTATACTAAGCCTTTTCCCATAAAACTATATATCAATCTGCTCAGCTTCTCCTGCTCTCTAACACGCAGATTAATTTTGCATTTTCATGCAGACGGGTACATTTCTTTTGTGGATCCATCACGCGTTTCAAAAACACCACTGAGGAAGAAAACCTTTGTTTTCGAAACGCGTCTGGTATATATGGTATACAGTTGTTTTATAATACCAACAACCGGTCAAACTGCCTAAGATACCATCTAGACCTGTTCATCATACCGCAGGAAGACACGTGGACCCACATTTTGGCGTTCATAAGATCGAGGTGCGCAAGCGCCCGAAAGACGGCAGGAGATACCGTGAAGGACGGTGAGCCGGCAGTGACCCGATATTCCAACATCCCGACAGGAGGGATATAGTCACCAGGAGGGCTGCCATAGCGGTGAAAGTAAGGTCGGTTGAGGCACTCGGACCGGGTGAGTCTCGGGGGTTCAGAGACACTGAATACCCCCGATACTGTGACTATCAAAGTTGCAAGGTACAATCAAACATCAATACAACACTGAATATAAGTGATCCGGGATATCGCAAGGACATATTAGAAGGGCCATATTGGCTATATAACAAATTGAAAAAGATATATGGAACAACACTTTCAGTGACTTTGAAACATCACTTGGAAAAATAAAAAAGTATAAAGTAATTTATATTCCAGGATTGTGAGAGCTCCACACCTGAGATATCTAAAGGGACCGTAGAAACCACTATTATAGTTATTAATTGGATATGTTATTGTAATGTTTTCTGAATATTTTTTGATTTTATGATGTTTTTATTGTTGTATATTTTTTAATAAAAAAATCTATTGGTTACGTGCCGACCATTTGGAGATTTTTTGGTTTACTTGCAAGCTAACGTGGTAATTAGCAGGTCGTGCAATCTCTAGGTGAGCACCTCAAATTATAGTTATTTTACTTTCACACTAGCGGCAGGCCTGATCCGGCAGGTGAAGAGTGCTGCCGGATCAGGCCTGCCTCAGTGACATGTGTGGAGCCGGAACCACGCTCCAGCCCCACACATGTCACACAGTACATACATACACATAAACATACACACACATATACACAGAAATACACATACATACTTACATGCTCCCGGCAGGTCTTCAGAGCGTCGGAGGGACAGGACGGCTCGCACAGGTGACGATTTCCCACAGCGCCCTCTGCTGGGCGCCTGGTGGAATCGTCACCTGTGCACGCCGTCCTGTCCCTCCGACGCTCTGAAGACCTGCCGGGGTGCATGAAAGTATGTATGTGTATATGTCTGTGTATGTTTATGTCTATGTCTGTATGTGTGTATGTGTAGCCGGATCCGTCATGAACTCCATTGAAAGTCAATGGAGGGCGGATCCGGTTACCATTGTGGTCACACCAGACGGATCCACCCCCATTGACTTGCATTGGGGGTCATTCCGGATCCGTCTTAATGCGGCTGCCTGGACCGGAGAGCAAACCACAGCATGCTGCGGTTTGTTCTCCGGTCTGAAGACGGAACGGAATGCTTTCAGGAGCATTCCGTTGTCTTCAGTTCAGTTTTGTCCCCATTGACAATGAATGGGGACAAAACTGCAGCGTTTTATTCCGGTATTGAGCCCCTATGACGGAACTCAATACCGGAATTTTAAAACGCTAGTGTGAAAGTAGCCTAAAGGTCCTTTTACACGGGCCGATTATCAGCCGAAAAATCGTTCCTAGGAACGCTAGTGCCGATAATCGGCCCGTGTAAAAGTGGCCCTAATCAGCCGACGAACGAGCAAAACGCTCGTTCGTCGGCTGATTGGATCTTTTGGTTTCTACAAAAGATCCAATCTGTTGGGCGCACATCGGCCTGTGTAAACAGGCGATGTGCGCCTGACAGTATGGAGCTTCCCGGCCACACGAGTGATACAGCGATCACTCGTGCGGCCCGGCGCTCGATTCATCGGGCCGTGTAAAGGCTCCCTGCCCGAGCACCGATATCGCTGATCGGCGCTCGGGCAGGGAGACACATCGGCCCGTCTAAAAGGGCCTTAAGCCTGATAATAGGCACCACCTCTTGGTCTGTACAGATCACTTTACTGAAGTTAATACTTATCTACACACAGAGGTGATATCATTACAGGCATAATTAGACAGATAAGATGGGAGCCATCATTCACAACAGGTACTTGTCAAAGCTTATCTATTCCTTCCTTGTACAATGACCCCTGCTCATGTCAAAGAACATGCCTAGAAATCTCTCCCATAGAAGTCACTGAGGTCCCCTCCTGTCCATTGTGTCTATGGACCATTTTTTAATGCTTTGTAAATGCCCCCCCCCCCTCCCATAATTAGGAAATAAAATCCCAGCACTACAAATAGCAGCACACTGCTTAACGGGGTTATCCGAGGTTGGAAATGGCCATACACCCGGGCCCCTCACACTGATTCTACTTACCTGGCTCCCAGTGCCACTCCTGGTCCCTGCACCTCCACCGCTGCTGCTCCCCATGCGCGGATGAAAACATCCGGTGTCGGGCGGGGTGGCAGCCAATGGCAGGTGGTGATGGGGACGAGCCTCTCTAGCGTCACACGCAATGCTAGGGAGGCTCTTCACCGCCTGCCATTGGCTGCTCCCCCCTGCCGTCACCGGATGTTTTCATCTGCTCATGGGAAGAAGCAGTTGCGGCAGTGCAACTGGAGTGGCACAGGGAGCGGGACACCAGGTAATTAGAATCAGTGTGAGGGGCCCGGGCGTATGGGGGGGACCCCCCATTTCCAGCCTCGGATAACTCCTTTAATGCACAAAGACATAGGCAAACGGTAAATTTATGAAAAGTAGTAAACTGCATAACTGCTATATACTTACTGTAAGAGAAAGTAGAAGCTCTTAGTGCATATTATTGATCGAAAATATCGGGCCCATCTACCAGCAACAAGGTGGCTTTCAACAGATGGGTTGTATTATAACACATGCCTCTCCTGGGCTTTTGGCCTACAAGTATTTTATGCGTTCTTATCTATATATATATATATATATATATATATATATATATATATATATATGGAAAAGGTAGTAAACAGCAAACTAAGCTGCAGAAACCAGTGTCAGACAGCTGCTGCCAAGGCCAATAAGATAATGGGTTGCATCAGAAGAGGCATAGATGCCCGTGATGAGAACATAGTCCTGCCACTTTACAAATCACTAGTCAGACCACATATGGAGTACTGTGTACAGTTCTGGGCTCCTGTGAACAAGGCAGACATAGCAGAGCTGGAGAGGGTTCAGAGGAGGGCGACTAAAGTAATAACTGGAATGGGTGGACTACAGTACCCAGAAAGATCAAAATTAGGGTTATTTACTTTAAAAAAAAAAAGACGACTGAGGGGAGATCTAATAACCATGTATAAATATATCAGGGGTCAGTACAGAGATCTCTCCCATCATCTATTTATCCCCAGGACTGTGATGAGGGGACATCCTCTGCGTCTGGAGTAAAGAAGGTTTGTACACAAACATAGAAGAGGATTCTTTACGGTAAGAGCAGTGAGACTATGGAACTCTCTGCCTGAGGAGGTGGTGACGGTAAGTTCACTAAAAGAGTTCAAGAAGGGCCTGGATGTATTTCTGGAGGGTAATAATATTATAGTTACTAGAGATGGGTCGTTGATCCAGGGAGTTATTCTGATTGCCTGATTGGAGTCGGGAAGGAATTTTTTTCCCCTAAAGTGGGGAAAATTGGCTTCTACCTCCCAGGTTTTTTTTTGCCTTTCTCTGGATTAACTTGTAGGAAAACAGGCCGAACTGGATGGACAGATGTCTTTTTTCGGCCTTATAAACTATGTATGTTACTATATTATGGAGGTGCTGGTTTAATTTTCCTTTTTTGTTTTGTATATATATATATACATACACATACACACACACATACAGTCAGGGGCAGGATTGAAATTTTGAACAGGTTCTCTACGTGCTGTCACGACACATTTACATATACATACACCATATATATGCAACATACATGCATATAAAAACACCGTATATACACACTACACACATACTACCCAACTAAGGAGCTAAACTATCAGCAGTGAGCGAAGCAATGGAAGCGCGCATCTCCATCTGCCCTGCCGCCACCAGAGCACCAGATCGGTTCTCCAATCCAGTTGTAGTTTTAAAAACCGGATCTGGAGAACTGGAGGGAACTGGCTGAATCCCATGCCTGCATACAGTATCACATATATACAGTGCATCAAACAAACAGGCATACATATACACATTCATATAAACAGCACACATAGAGCACTCCGACTTTCACACTTACAGGTGTAGCAGACTTGTGTCCTGTAAGGTGGTGGTGCAGTCAGCAGGAACAGAAAAGGAATCTTTGAAGAGGAGGAGGAACCACAGAGGTACTATATGTGACATCCGGCTCCATTACTGATGACCCCTCTCAGGCAATTTCAGATAAAACATAACTTGTTCATAGCAATTCACTTTTCTGGCTCGTGTAGGGGTTCACCAGCCAATGCAGGAACCTCAGGCCTTACTTAAAACTTCCCTCTCCTAAATCCCTAGTCTTGAGGCCCCTCCTCTGACATGTTTTGCTGGCAGCCTGCTCATTAGGGAGCAGCATGTGTGCTATATCACAGATGTATGGCACAGAGAGGCTTTTTTTAAAGACAAAAGCTCCCCCCACCTAAAGGGCTTGTCACCCCTACTGGCCAATCAGAGGAAAGGGAGTGTGGAGACCCAGATAAGCATTCCTCTCTCCCCCCCACCTGCCAGTTCTGTTTGTCATAAGGATCTTCAAGCTCGTCCGCACGACGCACGATCTGTTCCATCATGTATATTATCACAGTATCGAATCTTGCGAAGCCGATCTCTTTAGATTTTCAATTTTTTCTATTGCCAATCAATGCAAGATATTATGTCAATATAAATCTGCATAATCTCCTTCATTTTCCCTTGTATCTATCATTTGTAGGACTATGGCCTCATTCACATGACCATAGCAATTTTTGTGGTGTGTAAACTGCAGGTCTGCAAAACACAGATGCCGGCAGTGTGAATTCCGCGTTTAGTCGAACAGAACATCCTGCCCTCTGTAGAACGGTCTTATCCTTGCCTGCAAAACAGACAAGAATAGGACATGTTTTATTTTTTTTTTTTTGCAGGGCTGCGGAATGGACATATGGATGCGGACAGTACACTGTGTGCTGTCCACATCTTTTGCATCCAATCCGCAAAAAAATGTGTACATGAGCCCTAAGGGTAGTGTCTCTAGAGGCATCTCCAGGTCTTAATGCTTGCACACAGATCACTTAGGCCCCTTTCACACGGACGAGATTTCCGCGCGGGTGCAATGCGTGACCCATTCATTTCAATGTAGGGTTTCACATGAGCGATGTTTTTCACGCATCAGTTCGCCATTGCATGAAAATCACAGCATGTTCTATATTCTGCGTTTTTCATGCAGCCCTGGCCCCATTGAAGTGAATGGGTCTGCGTGAATTACGCATTCCTATGTGATTCACTGATGGTTGCTTAGAGATGTTGTTTGTAAACATTCAGTTTTTTATCACGCGTGTGAAAAACGCATTAAAACGCTTTGCACCCGCGTGGAAAAAACTGAACGCAATCGCAGACAAAACTGACTGCGATTGCGTACAAATTGGTGCTGATGCGTGCGGATTTTCCTGAACACATCCTGACTGAATCCGTGCCGCTCGTGTGAAAGAGGCCTTAAGCCTTATTCACACTTCAGTGTTTTGGTCAGTGATTTCCATCAGTGATTGTGAGCCAAAACCAGGAATCGAGCCTCCACAGACATAAGATATAAGGGCTTGTTCACACGGCCGTATGCATTTTGCGGTCCGCAAAAAACGGATCCGCAAAAAATACAGATGACGTCCGTGTGCATTCCGTATTTTGCGGAACGGAACAGCTAGCCCCTAATAGAACAGTATTATCCTTGTCCGTGATGCGGACAATAATAGGACAAGACTCGTTTTGGCTCAAAATCACCGATGGAGATTAGTGATTGAACACTGAGGCCTTGTTCACATTTCTGGTTTTTACTGATGTGCTGTCTGCATTTTGTGCGGGCAGCACACGTACCCATTTATTTTAATGTGTCTGTTCACACATCAGTATTTTTTAGGCCTCATGCACCCGAACGTATTTTCTTTCCGTGTCCATTCCATTAATTTTTTTTTGCGGACAGTATTGTATACAGAACCATTCATTTCAATGGGTCCTCAAAAAAAACCGAAGTTACTCCGTGTGCATTCCATTTCTGTATGTCCGTATTTCTGTCCGCAAAAGAATAGAACATGTCCTATTATTGTCCGCATTACGGAGAAGGATAGTAATGTTCTGTTAGGGGCCAGCTGTTACGTTCTGCAAAATACGGAATGTACACGGACGTCATCCATTTTTTTTGCGGATCCGTTTTTACGGGCCGCAAAATACATACGGTCGTGTGCATGAGGCCTTACTGACCATGTGTCAGTGAAAAAAACCACAGAGACACTCACTACTTTGGTCCTTGATGCAGACCAAACATGCCCATTGAAGTCTATGGGTCCGTGAAAATCTATGGCATTCGTGTTGCTTCCATTTTTCACTGACCACTGATAGGAGATGCTGTGGAAAATAATTTTCAGCTGAGTAGTATCCTTGGAATACGGATGACACACGGAGGGTAAAAAACAAACACAATTACTAAACACGGATGCTTCACGTACATCTTCACAGATGTAACATGGACTTATTTTTTCACGGCTGTGAAAAGGACATGGAAATGTGAATGAGACCTAACTGTGTGAACAAGGCATTACTCAGCTAAGCTGGAAAATAAGAAAAGTGTCACTCAAGATGTCACAAAGTGTCAGTTATAAGAACCTTGCACCACTTTAGTAAATACTTGCGATCTGATCTCATGTTTTCATATCAGCGCTTTTATTAGATATTAAAGGAAACCTGTCACCTCCCAAACACCCCCTGAACTAGAGTAAGTGGTGTATAGTGTAAGTGATGCTGAATCCGAATATGTAAGTTTTATCTTCATACTCACTTCCATCCTGACGCTGTGCTCACACAAACCTGCAGTAAAATACATTGAGAGAACTCTTCTTTGAGTCCTCTCCATTATGTGAGTGAGCACTGGAGTCCTCTCAGTGCATTTTACTGCAGGTTTGTGGGAGCACAGCGTCGGAATGGAAGTGAGTATGAAGATAAAACATACATATTCGGATTCAGCATCACTTACACTATACACTGCTTACTCTAGTTCAGGGGGTGTTTCGGAGATGACAGGTTCCCTTTAAGCTCCTGTGATTACTTTGCTTATCACTTTCTTCTTAATAGGTTCCAAGTATTAAATGCTCATCACTTTAACTCCTCCATTTAGTATTTAAAAAACACAATATAAGGGCCCTTGCACACGACAGTATGCCCTCCAAGACATACGGTCCATGAGCGGGCCATATGTCCCGGAGCGACATTGATCGTGCGCACGGGAGCACACAGTATCAAAGATTACAATGATGCTGTGCACATCACAAGATCATTTGAGTGCGGGACAATAGTCCCGCGGGCAGCCCGACGTGCACAGCATCATTGTAATCTATGATGCTGTGCACTCCCGTGCGCACGATCAATGCTGCTTCAGAGGATCAGTCTGCACTCTGCAGGAGACAGAGCTGCAAGTAACGAGTACTGTTATACCACACTGTGTAAGTTCAGATCAGTCCCGCTGCGTGGCTAAATTACTATTAGGCTCTGTATTTCAGTTATCCAGTGATCCTGCCCTGAACTTCAATGTACAATACAGCAGAGGAAGGGAATGACGTTACAGCACTAGGCAAGCTGGGAGCTTCGTGTGAGGATGCCTGGTGGCAACTCTTTTAGGCAAAGGCGACACAGGTCACGCAACAACTGTCGCTGCCAGGATCGCTGAGTAGCGGTAAGCCTATACAAAGAGAGAACGTTACCAGTTTTACCTGTGACCGTTATTGGACTTATTAAAGAATTTTGATAAGAAGCTTTTGAAGGCTATCATCAATTCATCAACATCCATAAGGCGATCCTGGCTAGGGGGTTCAGAGACACAGGTGTAATTCAATACACCCGGAGTCTCGACCCCCTGTGAAGTGAGTAGACTATTTTTACACCTCCTGATTGAATTCTTTCAATATAATCAAGTGATCCTGGCCAGGGGGTGATGGGGCATAGGTGTTGTGGTCCTCACCTAGGCTTCTACCCCCTGTGAAGTGAGTCACTATCTACTATTACATCGAATATTGGTTGTTTGTTTTATTGTAATATTCAGTAGTCACATATCCAGTAGTTCTCTGGCACTACTATAAGGGATTTTTAAAGAAGTGGTGTGTTCTCCACCACTCCTTATCTTTTATTTCAACCTATAGAAATGCATGGGATCGCTGTAGCAGTCGCATGAAATCCAACACGGCTGGATTTCTTGTGACTGCCGCGGCAATCCCATTCATATACATTACATACAGATGCAGCTGAGCTAAACTTGATGGTTAACACATTAAGTAAAAAATGGCACAAAAAGGTTAACTAAGGGTGCATTTACACCAACAGATTATCTGACCAATTTCTGTCCAATCAGATCAATAGATAGTATAGTATAACAAAAGATCTGTGTGTGTAAACGGCCATCTGACCAATGATTGTTCAGATAATTTGTCAGATAATCTGCTGGTGTAAATGCACCCTAATCCTTTCAATGTATTTTAATGGCTTTTGTCAAAAGCTAGCACGAGTTAACACTGTTACATTGGTTATCAGAGTCAATTTTAGCTTAGCCACATCTGTACACCTACATATTACACACTGGTATTACAGTGGTCCCTTGAGTTACAATGACCATTGTATTTTGAAACCATTGTAACTTCAGTTTATAGCCTTATGGAAAACTAGTAATTGCTTCCAAAATCCCAAAATATCATCCCAAGGTAAGAAAAAAATGAGAAAATAAAGATTTTAGAATAATAAGCAGATAACCAAAACAGATAAAACAAGTCCTTACATGCAACAGTCAAGCTGTAAATCACATTCTATGATAAGGACACTTACCAGTCTCAATGATTGCATCATTGGCCTATGAGCAGGGCATCCCCAGAGAGGCCGCTGCAGTAAGGCTACTTTCACACTAGCATTTCTATTTTCCGGTATTGAGATTCGTCATAGGCTCTCAATACCAGAAAAAAACTGGAGACAAAACGTAACTGAACAGAACATAATGCTCCAAAATGCATTCTGTTCCATTTGGTTGCATTCTCATACCGGAGAGCAAACCACATGCTGCAGTCTTCTTTCCGTCATGGGATGCGGAGCAACTCTGACATTATCTGACACAATAGAAAATGGATCCGTCACTAGAGATCAGCGAGCAGTGCTTGTTACGAGCACTGTAGCGCTCGGGTCCCATGTGAAATGCCTGCAGGCATTGCGGATCCGTCCTCAGCTGCATGTAAGTCAATGAGGACGGATCGTTTGGTATGACACTCATACCAAACTGTTCCGTCCTCATTGACTTACACGCAGCTGAGGACGGATCCGCAATGCCTGCGGGCATTTCACACGGGACCCGAGCGCTACAGTGCTCTTAACGAGCACTGCTCGCTCATCTCTATCCATCACCCATTGACTTTCAATGGAGTTCATGACGGATCCGTCTTGGCTATGGTAAAGATAATACAACCGGATCCGTTCATAACGGATGCAGATGGTTGTATTATCAGTAATGGAAGCATTTTTGCTAAGCCCTGCCGGATCCAACAAAAACGCTAGTGTGAAAGTAGCCTAAAGGTCCTTTTACATGGAAAGATAAATCGTATTAGCGATCGTAGATGAACGATCGAACGATGCAATGTAAATACCGTTTACACTGAAAGAGAAGTCGTTCACAATCTTCGTACTTTCGGTCGTTTTATAATCGTTATTACGATCGTTCCTTGCTCCTTGCCATAAGCATTACCATTACCATCTGCCAACGACTAAACGATTTTCGTTTAAACTGGAAGATTTTGCGAACGATGAACGATTAATTTATTGCCGGGACAAAAGATGCGATCAACGAGAAGCGAACGAAATCTCGTTCGTCGTTAAATCGTTACCCGTGTTTATACGCAACAATAATCGTGCAAATCCGAACGTTTGAACGATTATTTGAACGATAATCGGCTCGTGTAAAAGGGCCTTAAGTGATTCAGTGCTTAAAGGGGTATTCTCATCTTGGACAATGGGGGCATATCGCTAGGATATGGCCCCATTGTCCTATAGGTGCGGGTCCCGCCGCTAGGACCCGCACCTACAGTCATGGCCAAAAGTTTTGAGAATGACACAAATATTATATTTTCACATGATCTGCTGCCCTCTGGTTTTTATGTGTGTTTGTCAGATGTTTTTATCACATACAGAAATATAATTGCAATCATATTATGAGTAACAAAAGCTTATATTGACAGTTAGAATGAGTTATTGCAGCAAGTCAATATTTGCAGTGTTGACCCTTCTTCTTCAGGACCTCTGCAATTCTCCCTGGCATGCTCTCAATCAACTTCTGGACCAAATCCTGACTGATAGCAGTCCATTCTTCCACAATCAATGCTTGCATTTTGTCAGAATTTGTAGGTTTTTGTTTGTCCACCCGTGATGATTGACCACAAGTTCTCAATGGGATTAAGATCTGGGGAGTTTCCAGGCCATGGACCCAAAATCTCTATGTTTTGTTCCCTGAGCCATTAAGTTATCACCTTTGCTTTATGGCAAGGTGCTCCATCATGCTGGAAAAAGCATTGTTGATCGCCAAATTGCTCTTGGACGGTAGGGAGAAGTTGCTCTTGGAGGACATTCTGGTACCATTCTTTATTCATGGCTGTGTTTTTAGGCAAGACTGTGAGAGAGCCAATTCCCTTGGCTGAGAAGCAACCCCACACATGAATGGTTTCAGGATGCTTTACAGTTGGCATGAGACAAGACTGGTGGTAGCGCTCACCTCGTCTTCTCCGAATAAGCTGTTTTCCAGATGTCCCAAACAATCGAAACGGGGATTCATCAGAGAAAATGACTTTACCCCAGTCCTCAGCAGTCCACTCCCTGTACCTTTTGCAGAATATCAGTCTGTCCCTGATGTTTTTTTTTGGAGAGAAGTGGCTTCTTTGCTGCCCTCCTTGAGACCAGGCCTTGCTCCAAGAGTCTCCGCCTCACAGTGCGTGCAGATGCACTCACACCTGCCTGCTGCCATTCCTGAGCCAGCTCTGCACTGCTGGTAGCCCGATCCCGCAGCTGAAACACTTTTAAGAGACGGTCCTGGCGCTTGCTGGTCTTTCTTGGGCGCCCTGGAGCCTTTTTGGCAACAATGGAACCTCTCTCCTTGAAGTTCTTGATGATGCGATAGATTGTTGACTGAGGTGCAATCTTTCTAGCTGCGATACTCTTCCCTGTTAGGCCATTTTTATGCAGTGCAATGATGACTGCACGTGTTTCTTTAGAGATAACCATGCTTAACAGAAGAGAAACAATGATGCCAAGCACCAGCCTCCTTTTAAAGTGTCCAGTGGTGTCATTCTTACTTAATCATGACAGATTGATCTCCAGCCCTGTCCTCATCAACACCCACACCTGTGTAAATGGAGCAATCACTGAAACGATGTTAGCTGGTCCTTTTAAGGAAGGGCTGCAATGATGTTGAAATGTGTTTTGGGGGATAAAGTTCATTTTCTAGGCAAATATTGACTTTGCAAGTAATTGCTGTTAAGCTGATCATTCTTTATAACATTCTGGAGTATATGCAAATTGCCATTATAAAAACTGAAGCAGTAGACTTTGTAAAAATTAATATTTGTATCATTCTCAAAACTTTTGGCCATGACTATATATCGAGAACGGGACCCCCGAAGTGAAGAAGTGCGCACCGCGCAAGCGCGGCCCGCTCTCCATTCACTTCTATGGGGCCGCCGGAAATAGCTGAACGCTGGCTCGGCTATCTCCGTCGGCTCCATAGAAATGAATGGGAGCGCACTGCGCATGCACGGCCACCGCTCCCATTCATTTCTATGGAGCCGACGGAGATAGCCGAGCCAGAGCTCGGCTATTTCCGGCGGCCCCATAGAAGTGAATGGAGAGCGGGCCGCGCTTGCGCGGTGCGCACTTCTTCACTTCGGGGGTCCCGTTCTCTATATAGGTGCGGGTCCCAGCGGCGGGACCCGCACCTATAGGACAATGGGGGCATATCCTAGCGATATGCCCCCATTGTCCAAGATGAGAATACCCCTTTAAAGGGGTTATCCAAGAGTATAAAAAGCTCCCCCATATGCTGGGCCCCTCAAATTGAATATACTTACCTGGCTCCCCATGCTGCTCCTGGTCCCCGCCGCTGCTTCTCCCCGTGCGCGGATGAAAACATCCGGTATCGGGGGGAGCAGCCAATGGCAGGCAGGGACAGGGACGAGCCTCCCTAGCATCGCAGGTGACACTAGGGAGGCTCGTTCCCGTCCCTGCCTGCCGTTGGCTGCTCTCCTCCGACACAGGATGTTTTCAACCACGCATGGTGATAAGCTGCAGCGGCGGGGACCATATTATTAACGGTACACACTCAGATTGGGTCACTGTCACTAGTGGGGTACCACAGGGGTCAGTATTGGGCCCTATTCTATTCAATATATTTATTAATGATCTTGTAGAAGGCTTGCACAGTAAAATACCAATTTTTGCAGATGACACTAAACTGTGTAAAGTAATTAACACAGAAGAGGACAGTACACTGCTACAGATGGATCTGGATAGACTGGAGGCTTGGGCAGAGAAGTAGCAGATGAGGTTTAACACTGACAAATGTAAGGTTATGCATATGGGAAGGAATAATGCAAGTCACCAGTACATACTAAATGGTAAAACATTGGGTAACTCTGACATAGAAAAAGACCTAGGAATTTTAGTGAACAACAAACTAAGCTGTAGAAACCAATGTCAGACAGCTGCTGCCAAGGACAATAAGATAATGGGTTGCATCAAAAGAGGCATAGATGCCCGTGATGAGAACATAGTCCTGCCACTCTACAAGTCACTAGTCATACCACACATGGAGTACTGTGTACAGTTCTGGGCTCCTGTGAACAAGGCAGACATAGCAGAGCTGGAGAGTGTTCAGAGGAGGGAAACTAAAGTCATAGCTGGAATGGGTGGACTACAGTACCCAGAAAGATTATTAAAATTAGGGTTATTCACCTTAGAAAAAAGATGACTGAGGGAAGATCTAATAACTATGTATAAATATATCAGAGGTCAGTACAGAGATCTCTCCCATCATCTATTTATCCCCAGGACTGTGACTGTGACGAGGGGACATCCTCTGCGTCTGGAGAAAGAAGGTTTGTACACAAACATAGAAGAGGATTCTTTACGGTAAGAGCAGTAAGACTATGGAACTCTCTGCCCGAGGAGGTGGTGATGGTAAGTTCACTAAAAGTGTTCAAGAGGGGCCTGGATGCATTTCTTGAGGGTAATAATATTACAAGTTATAGTTTCTAGAGATGGGTCGTTGATCCAGGGAGTTATTCTAATTTCCTGATTAAAATCGGGAAGGAATTTTTCCCCTAAAGTGAGGAAAATTGGCTTCTACCTCACAAGGTTTTTTTTTGCCTTCCTCTGGATCAACTTGCAGGATAACAGGCCGAACTGGATGGACAGATGTCTATGTTACTATGTTACTAATGTGAGGTGCCTGGCGTATAGGGGAGCTTTTTATAGTCTACCCTTTAACCTTGGCCTCTGGTCTGAGTCCTTGCAGCACTCAAGCATGCACCATGTAGTAAGATGTCCTGGTCTCTAGCAGCTGTCCCTGCATCCATAGGAAGCAGAGACAGTTGCCTGTATGGCTCGCTGCTTCATCCATTCTCCCTCCCGTCCCCCCCTGCAGGCTCTACGTACCTCCCTGCCGCTCTCCACACCTTTGGTCTGGCCGGGGCCGGCCGTCAGTCAGCCTTGGCTCCGCCCCCTCCAG
This sequence comes from Rhinella marina, assembly GCA_900303285.1. Classification (NCBI taxonomy): domain Eukaryota; kingdom Metazoa; phylum Chordata; class Amphibia; order Anura; family Bufonidae; genus Rhinella; species Rhinella marina. The sequence goes on from ONZH01026803.1 coordinate 182,849, forward strand.
ACTAAAGAAGAAGATGCCCTGCTGGTGATGCTGCAGGAAGAAGGTAAGTATATGTTTTTTTATTTTTTTTCAATTTTCTGAGAGTAGCACAGCATGGGCATATTACTGGAGGGCACAGCATTACTGGGGAGCACAGTATGGGCATATTACTGGGGGCACAGCATTACTGGGGCGCACAGTATGGGCATATTACTGGGGGCACAGCATTACTGGGGAGCACAATATGGGCATATTACTGGGGGCACAGCATTACTGGGGAGCACAATATGGGCATATTACTGGGGAGCACAATATGGGCATATTACTGGGGGCACAACATAAACTGGGGAGCACAATGTGGGCATATTACTGGGGGCACGTCATTACTGGGGAGCACAATGTGGGCATATTACTGGGGGCACGACATTACTGGGGAGCACAATGTGGGCATATTATAGGAGGGGCACATAGCTGGGCATATTACTGGGGACACAGCTGGGCATATTACTGGGCGCACATAACTGGGCGTATTACTGGGGGCACATAACTGGGCGTATTACTGGGGGCACATAACTGGGCATATTATAGGGGGGTCACTTAGCTGGGCATATTACTAGGGACACAGCTGGGCATATGACTGGGGGCATAGCTGGGCATATGACTGGGGGCACATTACTGGGCGTATTAATGCGGGCACAGCTGGGCATATTACTGGGGGCACATAACTGGGCATATTACAGGGGCACATAACTGGGGAATAATTACTATGTGGGAAAGTAAGGGGACTGGGTGGGATTAGGTGTATAGTTATGTTTTGGGCGGAGTTAGAGGCGTGGCCTAGTGGCGAAAAAATTTGCAATTTGTCCCTCTTTCTCCATTTACAAAGTTGGGAGGTATGGAAGAGCTGTCACCCCATACTTTGCTCTTTGTTTGCTGTACAGATGTCCTCACATGAGCCCAGCAGGAAGAAGCAAGACTAGACACAGATTATGTACAAAATGTCAGCAGCCCTTACCAGATGTTTGGAGGTCTAAGGTCCGTTCTCATTGTTAATCCTCATCTGTTCAGTCTGAGAAAAGCAACTTTCTTGGTTTAAAGATCTGTGTATTCTTCTCCACAATTGATTTCTTTGTGAAATGTCTCATCTGGTTCAGGAAAGACTATTACAGAGGACTTTGACTCAGATGATTATTACCTCTTTCATAAAGATAAACTGCTTGACTTAAAAGAAATCTGTCACCAGGATAATCACTATTGAAGTAAAGCCATAGCCTTATAGCTCTTAGTACATTATTTCCAGATGTGCCTTTGCTTCAGCAATAGATGTTTTCTATCTTCTCAAAATCCAGTTTATTTGGTATGCAAATGAGCCAGTAAGGTGCCCAGAGGACACGCCTCCTGCCACAATGTGTCCACACACCCCTCCTACATCACATTCAAGCCATAACTCTGCCCCCCTTTTCCGTGCTCCCAGCATGAGGGCGGGCTTGGGCTCCTTCCTGCAAGAGTGACGCCCCTCTGGGCACATTACTGGCTCATTTGCATACCAAATAAACTGGACTTTCAGAAGATAGAAAACATCTATTGTTGAAACAAAGGCACATCCAGAAATAAGGTACTAAGTGCTATATGGCTACTTTCACATTAGCGTTTTTAAATTCCGGTATTGAGTTCCGTTATAGGGGCGTTTTGAGAATTATATAATGTTTTATAATGGCAATTTGCATATACTCCAGAATGTTATAAAGAGGGATCAGCTTAACAGCAATTACTTGCAAAGTCAATATTTGCCTAGAAAATGAACTTTATCCCCCAAAACACATTTCAACATCATTGCAGCCCTGCCTTAAAGGGAACCTGTCACCTCCTTTTTACAAAATGAGCTGTTAACAGTACCTTAGAGTAGACCCCAGTGTGATCCTATTGCTGTAGTTGAAACAGAGAACTGCCGGATGAAAAGGCTGGAAACAGAACTTTTAATCTTGCTGCGCTGTCTTTCCGGTGTGGGCTTGAAGTCAAGGGGGCAGCGGCCTCCTTGCTTCAAGTCA
>ONZH01026804.1:0-29094 GCA_900303285.1 Rhinella marina
CCAAACCATTCTCGATTGGTTCAGGTCTGGTGACTGTGGAGGCCAGGTCATCTGGCGTAGCACTCCATCACTCTCCTTCTTGGTCAAATAGCCCTTACACAGCCTGGAAGTGTGTCTGGGGTCATTGTCCTGTTGATAAATAAATGATGGTCCAACTAAACGCACACCGGATGGAATAGCATGCCGCTGCAAGATGCTTTTGTAGCCATGCTGGTTCAGTATGCCTTCAATTTTGAATAAATTCCCAACAGTGTCACCAGCAAAGCACCCCCACACCATCACACCTCCTCCTTCATGCTCCACGTGGGAACCAGGCATGTAGAGTCCATCCGTTCACCTTTTCTGCGTCGCACAAAGACACGGTGGTTGGAACCAAAGATCTCAAATTTGGACTCATCAGACCAAAGTACAGATTTCCACTGGTCTAATGTCCATTCCTTGTGTTCTTTAGCCCAAACAAGTCTCTTCTGCTTGTTTCCTGTCCTTAGCAGTGGTTTCCTAGCAGCTATTTTACCATGAAGGCCTGCTGCACACAGTCTCCTCTTAATAGTTGTTGTAGAGATGTGTCTCCTGCTAGAACTCTGTGTGGCATTGACCTGGCCTCTAATCTGAGCTGCTGTTAACCTGCGATTTCTGAGGCTGGTGACTCGGATAAACTTATCCTCCGCAGCAGAGGTGACTCTTTGTCTTCCTTTCCTGGGGTGGTCCTCATGTGACCCAGTTTCTTTGTAGCGCTTGTTGGTTTTTGAGACTGCAATTGGGGACACTTTCAAAGTTTTCACAATTTTTCGGACTGTGAAAACCATTTCAGGTGACTACCTCTTGAAGCTCATCAAGAGAATGCCAAGAGTGTGCAAAGCAGTAATCAAAGCAAAAGGTGGCTACTTTGAAGAACCTAGAATATAATACATATTTTCAGTTGTTTCACACTTTTTTGTTAAGTATATAATTCCATAGTTTTGATGCCTTCAGTGTGAATCTACAATTTTCATAGTCATGAAAATACAGAAAACTCTTTGAATGAGAAGATGTGTCCAAACTTTTGGTCTGTACTGTATATATATATATATATATATATATATATATATATATATATTGATTTTAATAAAATGATTTTGCAAAAAATTACTTTATATAAAAAACTAGCAGAAAGACCCCGCTTTGCCTGGATATATTTCAACTATTTCATTTAATGTTTCTGTGTGTCGTTGCAGAGAGAAAGTCTATGCAGCTGACAGAAGTTGATTTTTACCTTTATTTTTTCAATCCCCATTGGCTGCGGAGTGGGAGGGGGTATGACCTGACCGGGGGCATGGTTTAACGCGACCTTGAGGGGATGGGGGTTGCTTTTAAGTCCTTCTTTTGACGGTGGTCTGAATTAAAGGTCGATACCATGGTAATTTATGAGGAAACACAATGGGTAGCAGTGGCAGAAAACATCTTTTATTACTACTGGACTGTCGTAGTCTTAAATTAGTCTATTTCATCTGTCGTTGCAGAGAGAAAGTCACCCTCCCACCACTGCAGCTGACAAAAGTTAATTTTTGCCTTCATTTTTTCAATCCTTGTTGGCTGCGGAGTGGGAGGGGGTGTGGCCTGACAGAGTCGAAGGCGTTTTGAAGGAGTTCCCAGACATGCTTAGCACTTGTTGGCCCTTTTGCCTTCACTCTGCGGTCCAGCTCACCCCAAACCATCTCGATTGGGTTCAGGTCTGGTGACTGTGGAGGCCAGGTCATCTGGCATAGCACTCCATCACTCTCCTTCTTGGTCAAATAGCCCTTACACAGCCTGGAAGTGTGTTTGGGGTCATTGTCCTGTTGATAAATAAATGATGGTCCAACTAAACGCACACCGGATGGAATAGCATGCCGCTGCAAGATGCTTTGGTAGCCATGCTGGTTCAGTATGCCTTCAATTTTGAATAAATTCCCAACAGTGTCACCATTTCAGGTGACTACCTCTTGAAGCTCATCAAGAGAATGCCAAGAGTGTGCAAAGCAGTAATCAAAGCAAAAGGTGGCTACTTTGAAGAACCTAGAATATAAGACATATTTTCAGTTGAAAAGTCAGGCCTGACAGAGTCGAAGGCGTGTCTTAGCGAGACCTGGGGCGGCGGTTTTAAGTCCTTCTTTTAAGAGTGGCGTCAATGACAGGTCGATGCCATGGTAATTTATGAGGACACGCAATGGGTAGCAGTGGAAGAAAGCATTGCTTCGCATGGTTGTATTTAATCTATTTTATTTAATGTTTCTGTATGTCATTGCAGAGAGAAAGTCACCTTCTCTCCCACTCCTGCAGCTGACAGAAGTTGATTTTTACCTTTGTTTTTTCAATTACGCAATGGGTAGCAGTGGAAGAAAACATCTTTTATTACTACTGAACGGTCTTATTCTAAAATTAGTCTAAAACATAAGTTATATTTATGGTAACCGGACTACCCCTTTAACAGCATCATCCACAGCGCTCTGCCTCTTTAAAACAGTGAGTAGAAATGGCTGGATTGTTATTTAACTGAGCTCCTCAGCTGGCTACTAATTACCTGGCTGTGTTGTTATGGAAACCTGCCCTCCCTGTGTGTGTCTGTGCAGAGAATGGTAGTTGGCATTTGATACCAAAGCTCCCAGGCTAATATTGGCTAATGCAGGTCATATTTTGAGAATATCTCGGGAACGGTACGTCCTAGAAAGCTAAGACCTGGTCTAAAACCTTCCCGACACCTGATGTACCTGTGTGCCGAATTTGGTGAAAATCGTTCCAGTAGTTTGGTCACTCATAGAGAGCAAACAGACAGACAGACGGACAGACAGAAACACATTTTTATAATATTAAGAGATACATGCAAGTAAACAAAGAAATGCCCCAAAGGTGTCTATAGCCTTAAGTTCTGTAATACTATAATTCCAACATACTGTGGTTCTTAAAGTGACCACAACCACAAATCTTTTGTATCAATGTAACTACAGCCATGTTCAGTAAAGATGATTGGTTTGCACTTAATCTGGTCCGCAGTCATCTTCTGCAATCTTCTGCTTTTCACTGAGGAAAATAAACTGTCAGATGAAATGCAGAATATAAAAGTAAATTCCCCATTAAAAGTGCCCTCTCTGACCCAGGAAGAAGTACAGCGATGTCTTAAAAAGATTAAAATAGACAAATTGCCAGGACTGGATGGCATACACCCCCGTATCCTAAGAGAATTAAGTAATGTCATCGCCAGACCCTTATTTATGATATTTAAGGACTCTATACTGACAGGGAGTGTTCCACAGGATTGGCGCATAGCAAATGTGGTGCCAATATTCAGAAAGGTCAAACCAATTTAATCAATTTCTATGAGGAAGTAAGTTCTGGACTTCTCCAAAGCATTTGACACTGTACTACATAAAAGGTTAGTATATAAAATGAGAATGATTGGCCTGGGAGAAAATGTCTGTATGTGGGTAAGTAACTGGCTCAGTGATAGAAAACAGAGGGTGATTATTAACGGCACATACTCAGATTGGGTCACTGTCACTAGTGGGGTACCACAGGGGTCAGTATTGGGCCCTATTCTCTTCAATATATTAATAATTATCTTATAGAAGGCTTGCACAGTAACATATCAATTTTTGCAGATGACACTAAACTGTGTAAAGTAATTAACACAGAAGAGGACAGTACACTGCTACAGATGGATCTGGATAGACTGGAGGATTGGGCAGAGAAGTGGCAGATGAGGTTTAACACTGACAAATGTAAGGTTATGCATATGGGAAGGAATAATGCAAGTCACCAGTACATACTAAATGATAAAACATTGGGTAACTCTGACATAGAAAAGGACCTCAGAATTTTAGTGAACAGCAAACTAAGCTGTAGAAACCAGTCAGACAGCTGCTGCCAAGACCAATAAGATAATGGGTTGCATCAAAAGAGGCATAGATGCCCGTGATGAGAACATAGTCCTTCCACTTTACACATCACTAGTCAGACCACACATGGAGTACTGTGTACAGTTCTGGGCTCCTGAGAACAAGGCAGACATAGCACAGCTGGAGAGAGTTCAAAGGAGGGCAACTAAAGTAATAACTTGAATGGGTGGACTACAGTACCCATAAAGATTATCAAAATAAGGGTTATTCACTTTAGAAAAAAGACGACTGAGGGGAGATCTAATAACTATGTATAAATATATCAGGGGTCAGTACAGAGATCTCTCCCATGATCTATTTATCCCCAGGACTGTGACTGTGACGAGGGGACATCCTCTGCGTCTGGAGGAAAGAAGGTTTGTGCACAAACATAGAAGAGGATTCTTTACGGTAAGAGCAGTAAGACTATGAAACTCTCTGCCTGAGGAGGTGGTGATGGTAAGTTCACTAAAAGAGTTCAAGAGGGGCCTGGATGTATTTCTGGAGGGTAATAATATTACAGGTTATAGTTACTAGAGATGGGTCGTTGATTCAGGGAGTAATTCTGATTGCCTGATTGGAGTCAGGAAGGAATTTTTTTTCCTAAAGTAGGGAAAATTGGCTTCTACCTCACAGGGGTTTTTTGCCTTCCTCTGGATGAACTTGTAGGATAACAGGCTGAACTGGATGGATAGATGTCTTTTTCAGCCTTATAAACTATGTTACTATGTTACTAATCTCCAATCAGATCTAAAGCTGAATTCCTTAAATGTATATGTCTACACATATTAAAGAAATATAATTCAAAATTCATAGTATTAAGTAGTGAACAGCAGGTTTCTGGAAATTCAATTGGGGTCCGATTAGACTAAATCAGCCATCTGATATGGTTCAAATAAAAGGTGCCTTTAGGTCCTTTTACACGGAAAGATAAATCGTATTAGCGATCGTATATTAACGAACGATGAACGATCGAACAATGCAATGTAAATACCGTTTTCATTGAAAGAGAAGTCGTTCACAATCTTCGTACTTTCGGTCGTTTTATAATCGTTATTACGATCGTTCCTTGCTTTTACATTAACCGATGTATTGCTTACAGGGGAGGGGAAAGGTGTGAGTGAATTAAAAAGTGAAAAGAAGTAGGTGTTTACAGGTGTTCAATTACCACCCATGAACCGCCCTCATAACCTCCTACTGTACAAAAATACAAGATTTCGCCAATGATGGCACAGCACAATGGCGGATGAAGTTGCGAGCGCAATAGCGAGCAGAATGGAGGACGAAATACGAACGCAACAACGAGCAGATCTTCGCGCCGAAATAAAACCAGGTTTGAAATTCAAACTATTCGTACGCAATAAGAAGACACGTATTTCCGGTCGCTACGTGAGCCAATGGAATTTTAATGGGAAGTGCCAAACTATTGGACTAATTAGAATGAATAACGCCTATATAAACAATTGACTCCTCCCATTACCATCTGCCAACGACTAAACGATTTTCGTTTAAACTGGAAGATTTTCGACGATTAATTTATTGGCAGGACAAAAGATGCGATCAATGAGAAGCGAACGAAATCTCGTTCGTCGTTAAATCGTTAACCGTGTTTATACACAACAATAATCGTGCAAATTCGAACGTTTTAACGATTATTTGAACGATAATCGGCTCGTGTAAAAGGGCCTTTTCTTTCTCTCTCTCTCTCTCTCTCACTCACTCACTCACTCACTTTATCACTCTAAACATTATCCAGAATAAAATCCTATGAAATTTTGATTCTGTGGAATCTGCATAATGGCTGGATGATTGAGATTCCTTGGATGCAGCTTAGGGGTATACTGTCTTACCCTAAGGAGGCTTAATGGCAATTCTACATAGAAAAATAATATGCAAATATGTATCACCCAGAGACAGAGAACCATCTTTCTAGTGTCAACTTTCCGACTTTACCTCATAGGGAGCCACTTTAAAAAGAAAAGTCACTAGTAAGACGGTTATTTCTCTCTGGGAGATTCCTATTTGAATATTTGTTTCCCAATGAGCATTGTCACAAAGTGCTCTTTCACACGAGTGGATGCTCTGTGTTGAATCCACTGTGTGAAAGAGTGTCAAGCCCCAATCTGGACAGCAGAGACACAGAGCATTAACATGATTGATAATGCTCTGTGCCTCTCTATGACCTTTTTACTACAAAATCACAGTGACAACTTTATCTCACTGTGATTTTGTAGTAGAAAGATCCCAGAGAGGCATAGAGCATTATCAATCATGTTAGTACTACGTGTCTCTGCTGTCCTGAACGGGGCTTGGCTGTCTTTCATACAGCTGATTCCAGGAACGGTATCCGCTCGTGTGAAAGAGCCCTAAGCCTCCCAAAGTTGCCTGCATAATAGAAAAGCATTTTTATAAATACTACACAAACAATACAAGACAAAAGTGGGATTTGGAAAATGGAAGCTGTTTATACCCACTATAAGAATACTACAGAAAAGCACATTGTGTGCTATATATACAGCTTTTGAATAAATATACATCACAGTTACAGAACTTACAGTGTTGCTTCTGTTACCCATGAGATTTGCAGTAAAGCCAGTCCCACAAAAAAGGCACTGGACACCATAGTGCGGGTCAACAGGGAACCAGCTAGTGGAGGACTTTTTCTTGTAGGTCTCTGCCTCAATTTATTATATCTGTGCTGCAGGCAACATGGACATTGTACAGCTTCAGAACATAACAAATATTTGAAAGCACCGACTGATCAAGATAAATAAATAAAAAAATATGTATATTGGACCAACTTTGAGTAGTTACATAATCCTGTAATCACATGATATTTCCTCACTTACCTAACTCCTGGTTGGAGAAGTGGAGATATTCCAAGATAAAGTGGTGAGGGGGAGAGTTGATCGAAGCCAGCTTTGGATGCTTAATCTGAAGTCGCTTTGTTCAAAACTTCAGAATAATTTGTCTCCGTACAGTATTACAATGTATGGGCTCCAATGAGCTGAAGTAAGTTATTCGTGAAGCCCCACTTGACTTCGTTGAATAACTTCGGCAATTGATTTTTAAAGTGGAAAACCAAACTTGGCTTTGATTTCAACTAATATCTCAGAACCAAAGCAGAGTTTGTTTTCAAGTTTTAAAGGGGTTTTCCACTGTAAAAATCAATTACCAAAGTTATTTAACAAAGTCACCGCAACTTCGTAAATAACTTACTTTGGCTCATCGGAGTCCATATATTCTAATACTGTACGGAGACAAATCTCCATACAGTATTAGTCTGAAGTTTTCAATGAAGTGACTTTGGATTAAGCATCCGAAGCTTGCTTCGCTTAACTCTAGCAAAGGGTTTAAATATTTAACCCCTTATTGAGGAATTCCAGTTTTTATGATTTCATTTATTTGTTTACAGAATAGAAAGTGATGGCATTTTGTAATATACATTTATTAAAAATATTGCTTGCATATCTTTTTTATACCTGCACAATAGCCTTTCTTTAAAGAAAAAAATGTGGCCCATTTTAGTCATCTGTAATGCATCCATAGGACAGCTAAAAAGAACTAAACATGGCGTCCATCATGTGGCCTTCACACGTGTCATGTGACCTTTAACGTTCAGTTAAAGAGGACCTTTCACCACTCCTGACATGCCTGTTTTAATAGCTTCATGCATTTCCCATGTTATAACAAGTCTGGAACATCTATTCTTATGTCTGTATGTTGTGCTGTTCCTTTATTATTTGCACTAGAAGTAATGAATGAATTGCTATTTGCCTTCAGTAAGGGAACAGAGGGGAGGTAACAAGTTAGGGGGTGTGTACCTGCCCAGTCTGAACATGACAGCACTGATTGGCTAGAGTCAGTCTGTGCAGGTACACCCCCCCAACTGGTCACCCCCTCTGTTCCTTTACTAAAGACAAATAGCAATTCATTCATAACTTCTAGTGCAAATAATAAAGAAATGCACAACATAGGGACATAAGAATAGATGATCCAGACTTGTTATTACATGGGGAATGCATGAAGCTATTAAAACAAGCATGTCAGGATTGGTGAAAGGTCTTTTTTAACTGCCCAGGTATCTAACAGGTGAATAGCAGTACATTGAGAAGCAGGACACAACAATATATACAGTATTACTGCCTGCATCATGTCTAATACTTTATGTGTCGAAGAAGACTTAATATTGTTCTCTGTGTCCCCTTTATGAGTGATAGAACAGCCCAGCTCCCTGCTAGGCATGGACAGGAGAGTAAGGGGAGTCTACTAAGTGACACAGTAGGGAGAAAATGAAGTAGATCCTGTGTTGCCCAACCATATCCAGGCCTCTGAGCCCCCTACTCTCCCTAAATTCTATCCTCAGTCCTCTGGGCCCCCTCTTCCTCCAAGCTGCTATCTCCAGTCCTCTACCATGGTCTAGGACCCCCTTGCCTTCCCAGCTGCTATCACTGGTCCTTTGGCCCCTACTCTTTTCAGCTGCCTTTGCCAGTTGTCTGGGCACTAGAGATGAGCAAATCTTCAATGATTCGCTTTGGCAAATATTTGCCAAATTTTTAAAAAGATTTGCTTCGGAAAACAATTTATTCGGTCCAAGTTGCTTTGCTTCTGTTTGCTGGAACTTTCAAACGTTAAAAAATATTTGTTATTCTGGTCATGTTCTGCAAACATTCCCGCACAAATAACAAACATACAGTCTAAGCATTGTTAAAAGTATGCTGCGTAACTGAATACGTACACATGAGCCTACTCATACACTGCAAACATTCCCGCACAAATAAAGAACATACAGTCTAGCATTGTTAAAGGTACACTACTTAAGTGAATATGTGCACATTAAAATACAAATTATCAGATACGTAGCATTAGCGTACAAATTATCAGATGTGTATGTAGTGTTAGCATACAAGGATTTAAGAACATTTAAGAAGATTCTGATTTGCTTCAGCATAGGAAATAATAAAGGTTTGTACCGAATATACGAAGGGGCGAATAGATTTGGTCATCTTTACTGGGCACCCTTCTCCATAGTTTTCATCTCCAGTCCTCTGGCCCCTTCTCTTCGTCTGCCATCTGCAGTCCTCTGCCCCCCCTCCCTAGCTATCATCATCCATTCTCTGGGATGCCTTGTCTCCCCATCTGCCATCTCCAGTCCTCTAGGACCTGCCAACTGCTATATCATTTCCTAAGGAAGCCCCCAACTACCACTTTCCACTACTGTTAGTATTGGATGGGACAGAGGAGTAATTAATCCTACTTTTTCAGGTTGCATCTGTGTCAGAGGTCCTTGTCAATTATAACAAAAATTTACAGGAAAAGTAAGTAAAAGTGTGTATACATAGGGCCTACCGGTATGCTAGTTTTCTAGTGCCAAAAATTCTAAATTTCTAGTTCAAGATTCAAACATATGTGACTTTTTGAGGGTTTGTATAACACTTGCCACTTTTTTTTTTTTTAAAAAGGTGGGGGGAGTGGAGCTAGAATTGATTGATGCAGAGCTGGGCTTATGCATCCCTGTATATTTATTATACTTTAACAAAAAAAATGTCATAAATTATACCTGAAATCAATGCCAGCTCCTAGCTGGTGTAAATCAGTTCTGGCACATGGACCTGCTTGGTATGTGCCACATCTTTTAAGAAATTGTTGCCATCTCTCACCAGCAGATTGCTGTGCTAAATACCGCTGTTACTAAATGTCCTTCATGGTATATGAGGTTGTATGATGTGTATACCCCAAGTATTGCTGAAGAGAATATGAATTCATTCCCATGTGCTGCGCTTGACTTTACAGTTGAATAGATTGATGAAGAAGGGTATTTATACCTGTATTAGTAATCTTCCCTGCCAGATGATACCAGTGGGTTGGTCCCCCTTCTAAAATATTTCAGTAAGCTGGCCACATTCAAGGGGACATAAGTTGCTTTCGTCAACCTCCCATACAGGACCATTATTCTGTCCATGATGTGGGGTGCAGTGAGGGACAGAAAACAAACAAAATTTTACTCACAGTGTTCATGTCATACCACGCTTGGGGAAAAGTTGGAGCAGAGTGGTCAAACATAAAAATATGGGCTCCTGGAATTCCGTATCCAGCATGATTATCTTGGATAGCTACTGTCCACCCTTCCACAGAGCCCATGCAGGACAGGGAGGGCATTTTAACTCTTTAACTTCCTTATCTGGGAAGTTTTTATCTACATACAATTATTTCTGTGTTTTCTTTATATTGTTTTTATTAATAGAAGCCAAAAGGTGCAAATGTTTGAATAAAATTATGTTGCAAAAAATGATTTTTATATCAAAAGTGCATGCAAGTAAATAAATTGCCAAAATGTGTCTATGGCCTTAAGTTCTGTAACATTTATAATTCCAGCATACTGTGCTTCTTAAAGTGACCATAACTACAAATCTTTTGTATTAAAGTAACTACAGTCATGTTCAGTAAAGATAAATGGTTTGCATTTAATCTGCTCTGCAATCATCTTCTGCAATAATCTGCTTGTCAGTGCTGGGGCAGCCCCTTGCTACTGAAGAACTTTGTTTGATAAACACATTGATTAGCTTATCTCCAATCAGATCTTAAGCTGAATTCCTTAAATTTGCATGTCTACACATATTACAAAATTATAATTTTAAATGCATAGTATCAAGTAGTAGAGCAAATTTCTGGAAATTCAAGTGGGGACCAATTAGACTGAAAAAGCCATCTAATTTGATTCAAATCAAAAGTCTCTCTCATCCTGAATCAAATCATATGAAATTCTGATTCTGCAGAATCTGCATAATGACTGGATGAGTGAGATTCCTTGGATGCAGCTTAGGGGTATACTGGCATACTTAAAGGGAATCTGTCAGCTCTGAAACACCCTCCAAACTAGAGTAAGCGGTGTATAGTGTAAGTGACATCGAGTCGAGGCAAATTAAGTGGATCTTCAATGCACTTAGTTTAACTTCAATGACCCCTTTCTCAGATTTCACTGAGGGTCACATGAGCTATGATGTCAGTCTCTCTCCCTGCTCTGCTAATGTTTTGTGCACAAGCCTTAGAGATCAGATAAGAGCCTGTACACGAGACATCACTGTGCTGGCCACACCCCCTGCATTTTTTTTCTCTGTGTCTCTTCTCCCTGGATTCTTCAGGACTTCTTCAACTTTAGCTCCTTCTGTAGCACACATTCAAGGTTCAGGCTTTGCAGAGCAGCTGTAGGCAATGAAGAGACACAGGATATGCTCTACTCATCCTGCAGATGCAGAGCTGACAGACTGGAGGAGATCTAAGGAGATCTGTAGAGCATTGCACAAGAAGTTCCTGTGTGTATCAGCAGTGTCATTGTAGAGCTGGGACTTCTAGTCCTACACATACAACATGTTGCTGAGTATCCCAGCAGGGGGGCACTTGTAATCACTCCCTTTGCAGAGCAGTGGGAGGGGCAGAGATTGTTGTTATTGCAGGTAAATAAAGAACCAGAAGAGAACCAGGGAAATTAGAAAAAATATATTTTTTTTTGCCTAAAACTTTATTAGCTTATGTATATATTGCTGCTTATCATAGTTACAGTGCTATATATGTTTTTACATAACTCAGACAACCTGTTTAAGGAGACTTAATGGAAATACTACATAGAAAAAGAATATGCAAAGATGTATCCCCCAGAGAAAGACTTTACCTCATTTTTTCATTTTTAAAAAGTGTCACTAGTAAGACGGTTATTTTTCTCTGGGAGATTCCTGTTTGTATATTTGTTTCCCAAGGAGCATTGCCACTAAGGGATCTTTCACATGAGCGAATGCTCTGCATTGAATCCGCTGCATGAAAGAGAGCCAAGCCCCGTTCCGGACAGCAGAGACACACAGCATTAACATGATTAATAATGCTCTGTGCCTATGACCTTTTTACTATAAAATCAAAGTGACAACTTTATCTCACGGTGATTTTGTAGTAGAAAAATCACAGAGAGGCACAGAGCATTATCAATCATGTTAATGCTCCGTGTCTCTGCTGTCCCGAACAGGGCTTGGCTGTCTTTCATGCAGCAGATTCCAGGAACGGCATGTGCTCATGTGAAAGAACCCTAAGCCTCCCTATACAGCTGGTCTCCTCAAAGAGAGCCAGTACCCCCCTCCAGCCCTCCCCAAGTTGCCTGCATAATAGAAAGCATTTTTATAAATACTACACAAACTATATAACACAAATGTGAGATTTGGAAAATGGAAGCTGTTTATACCCACTATAAGAATACTACAGAAAAGCACATTGTGTGCTATATATACAGCTTTTGGATAAATGTACATCACAGCTACAGAACTTAAAGTGTTGCTTCCGTTACCCATGAGATTTGCAGTAATGCTAGTCCCACAAAAAAGGCACTGGACACCATAGTGCTGGTCAACAGGAAACCAGCTAGTGGAGGAATTTTTCTTGTAGGTCTCTGCCTCAGTTTATTATATCTGTGCTGCAGGCAACATGAACATTGTACAGCTTCAGAACATAACAAATATTTGTATAGCACTGACTGATCAAGATAAATAAAAAGAAATATGTATATTGGACCAACTTTGAGTAGTTACATAATCCTGTAATCATATGATATTTCCCCACTTACCTTTCCTCCTGGTTGGAGAAGTGGATATATTCCAAGATAAAGTGGTGAGGGGTAGAGTTGATTGAAGCCAGCTTCAGATGCTTAATCTGAAGTTGCTTTGTTCAAACCTTCAGAATAATACTGTGTAGAGATTTATCTCCGTACAGTATTACAATTTATGGGCTCCAATGAGCTGAAGTAAGTTATTCATGAAGCCTCACTTGACTTCGTTGAATAACGTCGGTAATTGATTTTTAAAGTGGAAAACCAACTTGGCTTCAATTTCAACTAATATCTCAGAACCAAAGCAGAGTTTGTTTTCAAGTTTTTAAGGGGTTTTCTGCTTTAAAAATCAATTACCAAACTTATTTAACAAAGTCACCCGTAACTTCGTGAATAACTTACTTTGGCTCATCCGAGCCTATACATTCTAATACTGTACGGAGGCAAATCTCCATATAGTATTAGTCTGAAGTTTTCAATGAAATTACTTTGGATTAAGCATCCGAAGCTGTATTAAAAATATTGCTTGCAGATCTTTTTTATACCTGCACAATAGCCTCTCTCTAAAGAAAAAAATAAAATGTGGCCCATTTTAGTCATCTGTAATGCATCCATAGGACAGCTGGAAAGGACTAAACATGGCGTCCATCATGTGGCTTTCACACGTGTCATGTGACCTTTAGCATTCAGTTAACTGCCCAGGTATCTAGCAGGTGAATAGTAGTACAGTCATGGCCAAAAGTTTTGAGAATGATACAAATATTAATTTTTACAAAGTCTACTGCTTCAGTTTTTATAATGGCAATTTGCATATACTCCAGAATGTTATAAAGAGTGATCAGCTTAACAGCAATTACTTGCAAAGTCAATATTTGCCTAGAAAATGAACTTTATCCCCCAAAACACATTTCAACATCATTGCAGCCCTGCCTTAAAAGGCCCAGCTAACATCGTTTCAGTGATTGCTCCATTAACACAGGTGTGGGTGTTGATGAGGACAGGGCTGGAGATCAATCTGTCATGATTAAGTAAGAATGACACCACTGGACACTTTAAAAGGAGGCTGGTACTTGGCATCATTGTTTCTCTTCTGTTAACCATGGTTATCTCTAAAGAAACACGTGCAGTCATCATTGCACTGCACAAAAATGGCCCTAACAGGGAAGAGTATTGCAGCTAGAAAGATTGCACCTCAGTCAACAATCTATCGCATCATCAAGAACTTCAAGGAGAGAGGTTCCATTGTTGCCAAAAAGGCTCCAGGCCGCCCAAGAAAGACCAGCAAGCGCCAGGACCGTCTCGTAAAAGTGTTTCAGCTGCGGGATCGGGCTACCAGCAGTGCAGAGCTTGCTCAGGAATGGCAGCAGGCAGGTGTGAGTGCATCTGCACGCACTGTGAGGCGGAGACTCTTGGAGCAAGGCCTGGTCTCAAGGAGGGCAGCAAAGAAGCCACTTCTCTCCAGAAAAAACATCAGGGACAGACTGATATTCTGCAAAAGGTACAGGGAGTGGACTGCTGAGGACTGAGGTAAAGTCATTTTCTCTGATGAATCCCCTTTTCGATTGTTTGGGACATCTGGAAAACAGCTTATTTGGAGAAGACGAGGTGAGCGCTACCACCAGTCTTGTCTCATGCCAACTGTAAAGCATCCTGAAACCATTCATGTGTGGGGTTGCTTCTCAGCCAAGGGAATCGGCTCTCTCACAGTCTTGCCTAAAAACACAGCCATGAATAAAGAATGGTACCAGAATGTCCTCCGAGAGCAACTTCTCCCAACCGTCCAAGAGCAGTTTGGCGATCAACAATGCCTTTTCCAGCATGATGGAGCACCTTGCCATAAAGCAAAGGTGATAACTAAATGGCTCAGGGAACAAAACCATAGAGATTTTGGGTCCATGGCCTGGAAACTCCCCAGATCTTAATCCCATTTAGAACTTGTGGTCAATCATCAGGAGACGGGTGGACAAACAAAAACCTACAAATTCTGACAAAATGCAAGCATTGATTGTTGCAAGAATGGACTGCTATCAGTCAGGATTTGGTCCAGAAGTTGATTGAGAGCATGCCAGGGAGAATTGCAGAGGTCCTGAAGAAGAAGCGTCAACACTGCAAATATTGACTTGCTGCATTAACTCATTCTAACTGTCAATATAAGCTTTTGTTACTCATAATATGATTGCAATTATATTTCTGTATGTGATAAAAACATCTGACAAACACACATAAAAACCAGAGGGCAGCAGATCATGTGAAAATATAATATTTGTGTCATTCTCAAAACTTTTGGCCATGACTGTACATTGAGAAGCAGGACATAACAATATATACAGTATTACTACCTGCATTATGTCTAATACTTTATGTGTCGAAGAAGACGTAACATTGTTCTCTGTTTCTCCTTTATGACTGCTGATTTTCTTTTACACTTAACTTTATTTACAACATGACTACATCACCTAGAGATAGGCAGCCATTTTACTATAAAACCTAGAGTAAGGAAGCCACAGTATCACACTGGATCCCTTGGAGAATTCTCTTGTGTGCTTCTCCCCTATGCATTTAGGGAAAAGCTCTGGAATCTGAGTGAAGCAGGCAACTATAAAGACAGCAACCAAAAGCATGGACCTTGTGTGAAGCTTCCTGGCTACTTCTTAGAGCCAGGGTCCTCTCCTATTTGTGCTGCAACAATAGGATCTCATCTCTCCTCCCTTTTCTACACTGATGGAACATCCCAGCTCCCTGCTAGGCATGGACAGGATAGTAAGGGGAGTCTGCTAAGTGACACAGGAGGGAGAAAATGAAGTAGATCCTGTGTTGCCCACCCATATGCAGGCCTCTGGCCTTCCTACTCTCCCAAATTGCTATCATCAGGCTTCTGGGCCCCCTCTTCCTCCAAGCTGTCATCTCCGGTCCTCTACCCCCCTCTCACTAATGACTATCATCCATCCTCTAGGACCCCCTTGCCTTCCCAGCTGCCATCACTGGTCCTCTGGCCCCTCCTCTTTTCAGCTGGCTTGGACAATTGTCTGGGCACTAGAGATGAGCAAATCTTCAGGGATTCGCTTTGGCAAATATTTGCTTCGGATAAGAATTTATTCAGTCCTAGTTGCTTTGCTTCTGTATGCTTGAGGCTTTGAACGTCTGCCATCTGCAGTCCTCTGCCCCCCCCCTCTCCCTATCTATCATCATCCATTCTCTGTGATGCATCGTCTCCCCATCTGCCATCTCCAGTCCTCTAGGACCTGCCAACTGCTATATCATTTCCTCAGGAAGCCCCCAACTACCACTTTCCACTACTGTTAGTATTGGATGGGACAGAGGAGTAATTGATCCTACTTCTTTAGGTTGCATCTGTGTCAGAGGTCCTTGTCAATTATAACAAAAATTTACAGGAAAAGTAAGTAAAAGTGTGTATACATAGGGCCTACAGTTATCATACTAGTATGCTAGTTTTCTAGTGCCAAACATATGTGACTTTTTGGGGGTTTGTATAACACATGCCACTACCTCTTGAAGCTCATCAAGAGAATGCCAAGAGTGTGCAAAGCAGTAATCAAAGCGAAAAGTGGCTACTTTAATGAACCTAGAATATAAGACATATTTTCAGTTGTTTCACACTTTTTTGTTAAGTATATAATTCCACATGTGTTAATTCATAGTTTTGATGCCTTCAGTGTGAATCTACAATTTTCATAGTCATGAAAATACAGAAAACTCTTTGAATTAGAAGGTGTGTCCAAACTTTTGGTCTGTACTGTAGCAGATACATTATCAGAAACTAATAAGGTGAAACGGACACAAAACTTTCTGTCACAGTTCAGACATAACAGGTCCAGGTAGACAGATATAAGCGCCGTCACTAAACAAAAAGAATCTTTGCTGATCTAACAGAGTCTGTGTTCAGAATCTGAATTGCACAACCAGGGGCATGACACAAACTCAGGACATATATTTTGAAAAATAAGACATGTGCAGTAGATATGAGTGAATCATTCAAAATTTGCTTCGCCGAATATTCGCCGAATTTCTGACAAGATTCGTGTCTAAACGAATTTATTCGGTCGAATCTACATAAAAAAAAAACAATAGTTGTATTGGCCAACATTCCTGCCCAAATTACGAACGTACAGTCAGCATTAAAAGTACGCAATATAGTTCATAGTTTTGATGCCTTCAGTGTGAATCTACAATTTTCATAGTTATGAAAATATAGAAAACTCTTTGAATGAGAAGGTGTGTCCAAACTTTTGGTCTGTACTGTATATATATATATATATATATATATATATATATAAAACAAAAACAAACAATGGAGCCGCACTCGCTACAACCAAATAAGTAAGGAGTGCCCGCGGTTCAATGTGACCAACATCCAATAAATAGAAAAAATAGACTGTGGCACATCCAAATAGTGAATGAAGTGACGTCCTTTATTCACCCATGCGACGTTTCAGTCCACTTGCTGGGACCGTTATCAAGCAAATGATTACATGTTCACACAGTATTTAAAGGGTGTACATAATTGTGTCAATACATATCAATTAAAAACCATATATCAACATTCCATAAGGATCTTGTCATTAACCATAATTATTCAACTCATATTACATATATCGTCATACAATGACTTGCTAAATGCCCATAATATACATAAAAAGTGCATTATACATCTATAAATACTTCATACATGATAATTAGTGATTACCCCCAAATTATCACCAGGTGTACAGTAGGGGTTGGTCCAGGTGGTTGTGACATCCTCCTCAGAAGTGCGCCTCCCGATGCCAAGCAAAGATGGATCCTTAGCGTGCAGGGAGTCACACTGCGCATGTCTGCATGTCTGTTGGAACTCATCACGTGATCAGTCACCTGACTCATTCCGGTCATATGATCGGTTACCTGATTTCAGAAGTATAAACAAAGAAGTAAGAAAAATCGGACAACTGAACCGGCGCTGCACGAAACTTGTAAGGTAATGGGAGGTGCTCACATCGTGTGCATCAACTCCCATTATATGACTACGTATATATAATGGTAGCGCGCACTTAACGTTCAGGTCTATATACACAGGGAGGACAATTATATTAATTCTCACCTAATGTAAAATATATAAACATCTATAATATTTTAAACATCATCAAAAAGATCCAAAGCTTCGGGTAAACGCAGATAGAGGAGTAAGGTCAAGTGTCCACCACAGAACAGCCCCTACAAAAGATAAAAACAAGTATTAAAAAACATATTACACGGTTTCATAACTCAACTAGGACCATATCTGCAAAACCGACGTAGAACTTTATTTAATAAAAAGCCATGGTTTATAGTCTACATTTAGACCCTGCGGTTTAAGTGATTTTAATCGAAAAATCCATTTGGACTCACGTTTTTTCAATAGTTTCATGCGATCACCACCCCTTCTCAATGGAGGAATGTGGTCTATCAGCATGAACTGTAAATCCCTTTCTCCATGTCCTTTTTCAACAAAATGTCTCGATACTGGTAAATCCAATCGTCGTTTCCTAATTGTATAACGATGATGGTTAAAACGAGTTTTAAAATCACAAGTAGTTTCTCCCACATATAACAAATTGCAAGAGCACCACAAGACATAAATGACATGTGAAGTATCACAAGTCAAATAATGTCTAATCTAAAAAATCTGATTAGTGACAGGATGTCTAAAATGTGTACCCTTCTTCGTATGTCGACAGTTTATACAATGCAAACAAGGATATGAACCCTTCTTTGATGGGGCCAGAAAAGACTGTTGTGTCCTTTTTTGCGCTCCTATATCATTCCTCACTAATTTATCCTTAAGGTTCTGCGATCTCCTATAGGACATCAGTGGTTTAGATTTAAATTCAATAATATCATCATGGCCACCGGCCAAAATAGGCCAATGTCCCTTAATTATAGCACTAATACATGAACTAGCTTGGTTATACGTGGAAATAAAAGGTATTCTTGTATTGGCTTTCCTTTGCCATTCTGTGAAGAATGTTTTTCGTTCTTGTGATTGGATTTTTTGACTGTGGGAACGTAATAAAGCGTGTGGATATCCGCGTTCCTCAAAAGCTTCTATCATCGTATTTAGCGTCTCAGCGAGCTCACCTTCATCGCTGATAATGCGACGAGCCCTAGTGAACTGACTGAAAGGCAATGAACGAACCATTTCTGGGGGGTGGGCACTATCATAGCGCAAAAGAGTATTCTTATCAGTCGATTTCACATAAAGGTTAGTATGAACAGCATTATCTCGAAAATATATATCCACATCCAAGAAATGAATCCGTTCAGTAGAAAACTCTAGCGTGTACTGTATATCAGTAAAGATACTATTTAGATATGTATGGAAATTCTGTAATTCCACTACTGTACCTGTCCAAATCACAAAGATATCGTCTATGAATCGCCACCACCCCAGCACATGGCTGACGTATCCTTCCTCAATATGTGAGACGACCATGTTGGCGTAAGTTGGGGCCACATTCGTCCCCATGGCCGTCCCCCTAATTTGCATATAATAATCATCACCGAAGAGAAAATAATTGTTGTTCAAAACCAAATACAAAAGAGACATGATGAAATCACGCCCCTCTAATGAAAATTCAGATTCCTGTAACGCATTTTTCACCACAGAAAGGCCCAAGCTGTGCTGTATAGAAGTATAGAGACTAACTATATCAAGTGAGGCCAAAATGGCCCAACTTGGAATATGCACAGAATTTAATTTCTCCAGAAAATCTGTTGTGTCCCGTATATAAGATTGGGCACGTGTAGCATATTGGCGCAGAATTTTATCAAGCAATATAGACACATTGCTTAATACGGACCCTCTACTGGACACAATAGGTCTACCAGGTGGACATTCTAGGTTCTTGTGTAACTTAGGTAACAAATAAAATAAAGGTGTTACAACTAGAGATGAGCGAGCATATTCGTCCGAGCTTGGTGCTCGTTCGAGTATTAGGGTACTCGTAAGTACTCGCAGCTCGGACGAGTATCTCGCCATACTCGAGGAAATGGCAACTTCCGCATCGTGCTTTTTTGGCGCCTATAAACACAGCCAATCACAAGCCAGGAGACTCTACGGTACACCCAGCATCACGTGGGGCCCTTACATGTCGATAGCAGGGGTTGGCTGGCCTGATCAGGTGACCCTGGAATATACTAGTGACTGGCTACGGCGCTCGGCTCAGATGCCGTCTGGATGTCGTTAGGGATAGAGCTGCTGCCTTTCAGGGACAGTGTTAGGGCCTGAATTTAGTTCTCAGTTAGGCAGGAATCACCCACAAAGAACCCAACAGCCCTTCTAAGAGCTAGAAGAATTTTTTTTTTGTCTCCTGGCTTGGCTGGCTGGCTGGCACTAGTAGTGCAGCTATCGCCATATCTAACCCTGTTTTTTTTTTATTGCTCTATCTCAGTGATACAAATCCATTTTACTCAGCTGCGTGTAACTTTTCTGTGTGTCACAGTTCAGCACATTCGCTCCGATCCGTATATACTGTCCAGGTGACACTTTCTGTACGTCACACAATACAACCAAGTCATTTGCTACCAATATCATCTACAGCTTGATCCAGAAAACTCTCTGTGCGACATTTGTCTGGGTCGCAGACTAAATAGCCACCGTTAACAGGGTGTCAGTCAGTTCTACCATAGTTCCTGCACGTCACGTTCCCAAAAAACAAAATATAAAAAAAAATTATTTTTTCAGTTGTTTTAGCTCAGTGATACAAATCCATTTTACTCAGCTGTGTGTAACCTTTCTGTGTGTCACAGTTCAGCACATTCGCTCCGATCCGTATATACTGTCCAGGTGACACTTTCTGTACGTCACAGAATACAACCAAGTCATTTGCTACCAATATCATCTACCGCTTGATCCAGAAAATTATCTGTGCAACATTTGTCTGGGTTGCAGACTAAATAGCCACCGTTAAAAGGGTGTAAGTGAGTTCTACCATAGTTCCTGCACGTCACGTTCCCAAAAAAACAAAATTTAAAAAAAAATATAAAAAAACAAATATAAAAAAAAATATATATTTTTTCAGTTGTTTTAGCTCAGTGATACAAAACCATTTTACTGAGCTTTGTGTAACCTTTCTGTGTGTCACAGTTCAGCACATTTGCTCCAATCCGTATATACTGTCCAGGTGACACTTTCTGTACGTCACACAATACAACCAAGTCATTTGCTACCAATATCATCTACCGCTTGATCCAGAAAATTCTTTGTGCGACATTTGTCTAGGTCGCAGACTAAATAGCCACCGTTAACAGGGTGTCAGTTAGTTCTACCATAGTTCCTGCATGTCACGTTCCCAAAAAAACAAAATTTTTTAAAAAATATAAAAAAACAAATATTAAAAAAAAAATATTTTTTCAGTTGTTTTAGCTCAGTGATACAAGTCCTTTTTACTCAGCTGCGTGTAACCTTTCTGTGTGTCACAGTTCAGCACACTCGCTCCGATCCGTATAATCTGTCCAGGTGACACTTTCTGTACGTCACTTAATTCTACCGGACTTAACAAGTTTGTGGGTTTCAGTATACCAGGCCCGTTTTTTTTTTTTCATACACCTATATACAAAGAATGTTGAACCCCAGGGCCAAGGGGCGAGGGCGAGGGCGAGGGCATGGGCGTGGGCATTCAATTACTGCAGGGGGCAGACAGTAAGGGTGGGGTGAGACAGTACCCGCTGATGAGGGAGGAGGGGAATTCCGCAGAGCTACACTCCCTAGCTTCATGTCTCAACTTACAGGGACACGTGGTAGAGGACTGTTGAAACCACAACAGTGCGAACAGCGGATCTCATGGATTGCGGACAATGCTTCAAGTAATTTGTCCACCAGTCAGTCTTCCACGCAGTCCACACACGTTACCCAAGGGAGCACTCCTCTGGCTCCTCCACCTCAACCTCCTTCCCCCCAGTCTGCCCCCTCCCAGGAAAATTTGGAATGCGATCCGGCATACTCTCAGGAACTGTTTTCTGGACCCTTCCCAGAGTCACAAACCACTTCTCAGGTTGCTGCTGACCTCGTTCCCGATGCCCAAGTTTTCCAACTGTCGCAGTCTGTGGGTGATGATGATGATGATGACAATGTTGACTTAGTGGAAGAAGTTTGTAAAGAGGTGTCGGACGATGAGGAGCCACGGTTGTCAGACAGTGGTGAAGTTTTTGTTAGGGGAGGAATTCCGAGGAGGGAGCAGACTGAGGAATCGGAGGATGACGAGGTGACTGACCCAAGCTGGGTTGATATGCCGAGTGAAGACAGTGCTTCTGAGGCGGAGGCAAGTGCTGCACCAGAACAGGTTGTAAGAGGCAGTGTTGTGGCCAGAGGGAGAAGCAGGGCCAGAGCTGGTGCATCAGCAGCAACTGTTTCACGTAGTGAAGCTCCCGTGGCGAGGCCTAGATGTTCGCAAGTCTGGAGGTTCTTTAAAAAAAGTGAGGATGACCGACGGACTGTGGTGTGCAACCTGTGCCACACCAGGATCAGCAGGGGTGCCACCACTACTAGCCTAACCACCACCAGCATGCGCAGGCATATGAGTGCTAAACACCCCACTCAATGGAACCAAGGCCGTTCACCACCTCCTGCGGGTCACACCACTGCTCCTTCCCCTGTGTCACTCGCTGCCTCTGCTAGTCAACCCCCCGCCTCACTCGCTGCCTCTGCTAGTCAACCCCCTGCCCAGGACCCCGGCACGAGTGCCTCCCGCCGCAAAACCACACCTTCGCCTCCACGATCCTCCACAGCGTCCTCCAATGTGTCCCAGCGCAGCATTCAGGTGTCTTTACAGCAGACGCTGGAGCGCAAGAGGAAATACAGTTCCACCCACCCACATGCCCAAGCACTCAACGTCCACATCTCCAAATTGCTTAGCCTGGAGATGCTGCCCTATAGGCTGGTAGAGACCGAGGCCTTTCGAAATCTCATGGCGGTGGCTGCCCCTCGGTATTCCGTCCCCAGCCGCCACTATTTTTCCCGATGTGCCGTCCCAGCCCTACACCAGCACGTGTCACAGAACATAATCCGTGCCCTGACCAACGCTGTTTCTGAGAAGGTCCACCTAACCACGGACACGTGGACAAGTGCTGCCGGGCAGGGACACTATATCTCACTGACGGCACATTGGGTTAACTTGGTGGAGGCTGGCACCGAGAATGACCCTGGGGCCGCTCATGTACTGCCCACACCGAGGATTGCGGGGCCTACCTCGGTCACGGTCTCTCAGACGTACTATGCCTCCTCCTCCTCCTCCGACCCCTCCTCCTCCACCGAATTACCATCCGTGGGCACGGCGCCTTCAGTCGGTAGCTCTAGGCGCAGCAGCAGTGCCGTGGGTAAGCGCCAGCAGGCGGTGCTCAAACTGTTGAGCTTAGGTGACAAAAGGCACACCGCCCAAGAGCTGTTACAGGGCATCACGGCGTAGACCGATCTGTGGCTGGCACCGCTGAACCTCAAGCCAGGCATGGTTGTGTGTGACAACGGGCGTAACCTGGTGGCGGCTCTGCAACTTGGCAGACTGACACATGTGCCATGCCTGGCCCACGTGTTCAATCTAATAGTTCAGCGGTTCCTCAAGACATACCCTAATCTGTCTGATTTGCTCACCAAGGTGCGCCGCATCTGTGCGCATTTCCGCAAGTCGAGCACAGATGCTGCCACTCTCAGGGCAGCGCAGTGCCGCCTACAACTGCCCGCTCACCGACTGTTGTGTGACGTGCCCACGAGATGGAATTCCACATTAAACATGTTATCCAGAGTTTACCAGCAGCGCAGAGCGATTGTAGACTGCCAGATGTCATCTTCCACCAGAACTTGTAGTCAGGTCTCTCAGATTCCTTAAGTCTACAGTGAGGAGTGGACGTGGATGTCTGATATCTGCCAGGTGTTGAGCAACTTTGAGGAGTCAACACAGATTGTTGGCGGCGATGCCGCCATTATCAGCCTCACCATCCCGTTGCTTTGCCTGTTGAAAAAATCACTGCTCAGCATCAAGTCGGATGCTTTGCGCTTGTCACAAGAGACGGTGGAGGAAGATACGTCGCTTGATAGCCAGAGCACCCTCCGGTCTGTTTCTCAGCGCGTATCGGAGGAGGGGGATGAGGATGAGGAGGAAGAGGAGGAGAATTTCGGCGAGACAGTAAAGGGTACCAGTGCTCAGTCCTTAACTCTTGAGCGTGTATGGGCTGAATAGGAAGACTTGGAGGAGGAGGAGGAGGAGGAGGAAATGGAGAGTCAGGTCAGTGAGGAGAGGGAATTTTTGCATGTTGGGACTCTGGCGCACATGGCAGACTTCATGTTAGGCTGCCTATCCCGTGACCCTCGCGTTAGAAGAATTTTTTCCAACACCGATTACTGGGTGTTCACTCTCCTAGACCCACGGTACAAGCAGAACCTTTCCACTCTCATCCCTGCAGAGGAAAGGAGTATGAGAGTGAATAGGTATCAACAGGCCCTGGTGCACAAGCTGAAACAATTCTTCCCATCTGACGCCGCTAGCGGCAGAGGGCATGGTTCTGTGGGCCAAGTAGCGGGGCGAGCAGGCAGCTTGTCCAGCACTGGCAGGGGAACGCTCTCCAAGGCCTTTGCCAGTTTTATGTCACCCCAGCAAGACACTGTCACCTGTCCCCAGTCTAGGCAGAGTAGGGGGGAGCTGTACAGAAAGATGGTGAGGGAGTACCTAGCTGACCATACCAACATCCGTAGCAATCACTCTGCTCCATACAACTACTGGGTTTCAAAGCTGGACACGTGGCCTGAACTGGCGCTGTACGCCTTGGAGGTGCTGGCCTGCCCTGCTGCTAGCGTGCTGTCAGAGCGGGTATTCAGTGCAGCTGGTGGCGTCATCACCGATAAGCGTACACGCCTGTCAACTGACAGCACTGACAGGCTGACGCTTTTTAAAATGAACAAAGTCTGGATTTCACCGGAATTCAAATCTCCTCCGGGGGAAAGCAGCTAAAGATTTAAATAACTTATGTATCCGATTCCTCTTCTCTACTCCTCCTCGTACTCCTCCTCCTCCTCCATATCGTCTTTGCCTAGCGCTGACCCAAAAACGGTCCAACTGGCACTCTTTTAGCACAGTTTTTCAGGAGGGTCCCCTACAGGCCCTCTCTTCAAACAATTTTTCAAGAGGGCCCCCTACAGGCCCTCTATTCAAACAATTTTTCCAGAGGTCCACCTACAGGCCCTCTCTTCAAACAATTTTTCAGGAGGGCCCCCTACAGGCCCTCTATTCAAACAATTTTTCCAGAGGTCCACCTACAGGCCCTCTATTCAAACAATTTTTCCAGAGGTCCACCTATAGGCCCTCTGTCCAAACAATTTTAACGGAGGTCCACCTACAGGCCCTCTCTCCAAACAATTTTTCCGGAGGTCCACCTATAGGCCCTCTCTCCAAACTATTTTTCCGGAGGTCCACCTATAGGCCCTCTGTCCAAACAATTTTTCAGGAGGGCCCCCTACAGGCCTCTATTCAAACAATTTTTCCAGAGGTCCAACTACAGGCCCTCTATTCAAACAATTTTTCCAGAGGTCCACCTATAGGCCCTCTGTCCAAACAATTTTAACGGAGGTCCACCTACAGGCCCTCTCTCCAAACAATTTTTCCGGAGGTCCACCTATAGGCCCTCTCTCCAAACTATTTTTCCGGAGGTCCACCTATAGGCCCTCTGTCCAAACAATTTTTCAGGAGGGCCCTACAGGCCCTCTATTCAAACAATTTTCCAGAGTCCACCTACAGGCCCTCTATTCAAACAATTTTCCAGAGGTCCACCTATAGGCCCTCTGTCCAAACAATTTTTAACGGAGGTCACCTACAGGCCCTCTCTCCAAACAATTTTTCCGGAGGTCCACCTATAGGCCATCTCTCCAAACAATTTTTCCGGAGTTCCACCTACAGGCCCTCTCTCCAAACAATTTTTCCGGAGGTCCACCTATAGGCCCTCTGTCCAAACAATTTTTCCGGAGTTCCACCTACAGGCCCTCTCTCCAAACAATTTTTCCGGAGGTCCACCTATAGGCCTCTGTCCCAAACAATTTTAACGGAGGTCTACCTACAGGCCCTCTCTCCAAACAATTTTTCCGGAGGTCCACCTATAGGCCTCTGTCCAAACAATTTTTCCGGAGTTTCCACCTACAGGCCCTCTCTCCAAACAATTTTTCCGGAGGTCCACCTATAGGGCCCCTCTGTCCAAACAATTTTAACGGAGGTCTACCTACAGGCCCTCTCTCCAAACAGTTTTTTCCGGAGGTCCACCTATAGGCCCTCTGTCCAAACAATTTTTCCGGAGTTCCACCTACAGGCCCTCTCTCCAACAATTTTTCCGGAGGTCCACCTATAGGCCCTCTGTCCAAACAATTTTAACGGAGGTCCACCTACAGGCCCTCTGTCCAAACAATTTTTCGGAGTTCCACCTACAGGCCCCTCTCTCCAAACAATTTACGTCTTTTTCCTATCTTTCTCTCTCTCCAAACTATTTTTCCGGATAGCTGCCATATACGGTATTAAACTGAGTAGTATACATAGAACACATACCACACTTGATCAAGCTCATAATTTACGACTGTACCGGTTGATGCTAAATTTTTAAGTTGGGGTCCTGCGTCGTCATTCTAAATACATCCGGCTGTTGTCACCACCACACACGCTAGCCCAGGGGGCACTCCTCTGGCTGTTCCAGCGAAACCTCCTTCCCCCCAGCCTGCCCCCCACCTACAGGCCCACTCTACAAACAATTTAGCCGGATAGGAGACGTATTAGAAGTTGTACTGATGTTCTTTTTTTGTTCTTCTTTTATCTGCCTCATGACCTGTGATAGGCAGAGCATGGACATGTCCCCTTAGCTGCAGTGGGAAAGACACTCCTCTGGCCAGAGCAAGCTCTTTTTCCGTTTTCCGTGTTCGAAATATCCATTAAATATAGGGTCCCAAGATAGGGGACGTATGCGGTATTAAACTGAGAAGAATCGATACCATACCGGTTGATGCAACAGTTTTCCAAAATCCATTCTGGCTGTTGTCACCACCACACACGCTAGCCCAGGGGGCACTCCTCTGGCTCTTCCAGCGAAACCTCCTTGCCCCAGCCTGTCCCCCCACCTACAGGCCCACTCTACAAACAATTTAGCCGGATAGGGGACGTATTAGAAGTTGTACTGATGTTTGTTTTTGTTCTTCTTTTATCTGCCTCATGACCTGTGATAGGCAGAGCATGGACACGTCCCCTTAGCTGCAGTGGGAAAGACACTCCCCTGGCCACAGCAAGCTCTTTTTCCGTTTTCGAAATATCCATTAAATATAGCGTCCCAAGATAGGGGACGTATACGGTATTAAACTGATAAGAATCGATACCATACCGGTTGATGCAACAGTTTTCCAAAATCCATCCGGCTGTTGTCACCACCACACATGCTAGCCCAGGGGGCACTCCTCTGGCTCTTCTAGCGAAACCTCCTTCCCCCCACCTACAGGCCCTCTCTCCATACTATTTACCCGGATAGGGGACATATTAGATATTGTACTGATTCTGAATTGCCTCCTGCGATAGACAGGAATCGAACCCAGATCAACTGCTTGGGAAGTAGCTATGCTCACCACTATACCACCAGCAGGCACAGCAACTGATAAGAACAGATACTAAACTTGATGTCAGCTGCAGTGTCAGCATGAGCAGTGGAATCACCTGCAGGCGGTGATGGACCTTCGTTGCACCTATTTTGGTGCTTCCCTAACATGTGATGGGTATTTTCCTCGCCTTTCTTGGTCTGGGTGAGCACAATTGCCATGAGGGTAACCACCAGGCTGTTGCCTGAGAATTTGGGGTAATGGTGGGATTAGGCAGCCTCAGAGGCATCCATGCATGCTGCCCCTGCTGTTTCCTGTCCATTTCCGTGGTGTTTCCATCATTTTCTGATGTTTCCAGGTTTTCACCCAGCCTTCCCTAGGCAGAGCCTTGGTCCCCCGCAAAAATGCTCGAGTCTCCCATTGACTTCAATGGGGTTCGTTATTCGAAACGAGCACCCGAGCATCGGGAAAAGTTCGACTTGAATAACGAGCACCCGAGCATTTTAGTGCTCGCTCATCTCTAGTTACAACATGATCAACCAACAAATAATCGCGCATTTTTTCATCAATAAAGCCTGACTGCCATTTATCATCGACAATACCCCTCAATTTCTCCTGTATTTCAAATTTAGGATCTTTCTGTAACATATGGTACACCTCTGTATCAGATAATTGTCTATAGGCCTCATTCATATACATGGAAGTGTCCATGACCACTACCGCACCACCCTTATCAGCTGATTTGATGGTGAGGGAGTGGTCATGGACTAGTTGTTCCACAGCAGACATCTCTGCAGATGTCATATTTGGTCGTATTAAAGCATCAAATTTACCACTATCCCTCAATGTTTGAACATCTCTGAGGACTGCAGTGGTAAACAGTTCAATAGCTTGTGATGAAATTTGAGGCATAAAATCACTCCCAACACGTAGTCCCCAATCAGAAAGCTTAAATTCACGTATATCAAGACCTCCCACAGTAGCATTATCATTGAAATAAATTCTCAACTTTAATTGTCTAAAGAAAGCCAATAAATCAGCCTCCAACTGAAACCAATTAATATGTTGTACTGGACAAAATGGTTCGTTCATTGCCTTTCAATCAGTTCACTAGGGCTCGTCGCATTATCAGCGATGAAGGTGAGCTCGCTGAGACGCTAAATACGATGATAGAAGCTTTTGAGGAACGCGGATATCCATGCGCTTTATTACGTTCCCACAGTAAAAAATCCAATCACAAGAACGAAAAACATTCTTCACAAAGCGGCAAAGGAAAGCCAATACAA
Organism: Rhinella marina; assembly: GCA_900303285.1. Lineage (NCBI taxonomy): Eukaryota > Metazoa > Chordata > Amphibia > Anura > Bufonidae > Rhinella > Rhinella marina. Next base: position 28,342 of record ONZH01026804.1, read on the forward strand.
GAATACCACGTATAACCAAGCTAGTTCATGTATTAGTGCTATAATTAAGGGACATTGGCCTATTTTGGCCGGTGGCCATGATGATATTATTGAATTTAAATCTAAACCACTGATGTCCTATAGGAGATCGCAGAACCTTAAGGATAAATTAGTGAGGAATGATATAGGAGCGCAAAAAAGGACACAACAGTCTTTTCTGGCCCATCAAAGAAGGGTTCATATCCTTGTTTGCATTGTATAAACTGTCGACATATGAAGAAGGGTACAGATTTTAGACATCCTGTCACTAATCAGATTTTTGAGATTAGACATTATTTGACTTGTGATACTTCACGTCATTTTATGTCTTGTGGTGCTCTTGCAATTTGTTATATGTGGGAGAGAAACTACTTGTTGATTTTAAAACTCGTTTTAACCATCATCGTTATACAATTAGGAAACGACGATTGGATTTACCAGTATCGAGACATTTTGTTGAAAAAGGACATGGAGAAAGGGATTTACAGTTCATGCTGATAGACCACATTCCTCCATTGGAGAAGGGGTGGTGATCGCATGAAACTATTGAAAAAACGTGAGTCCAAATGGATTTTCGATTAAAATCACTTAAACCGCAGGGTCTAAATGTAGACTATAAACCATGGCTTTTTTATTAAATAAAGTTCTACGTCGGTTTGCAGGATATGGTCCTAGTTGAGTTATGAAACCGTGTAATATGTTTTTTAATACTTGTTTTATCTTTTGTAGGGCTGT
>ONZH01026805.1:0-25364 GCA_900303285.1 Rhinella marina
AAAAGTTTGGACACACCTTCTCATTCAAAGAGTTTTCTGTATTTTCATGACTATGAAAATTGTAGATTCACACTGAAGGCATCAAAACTATGAATTAACACATGTGGAATTATATACTAACAAAAAGTGTGAAACAACTGAAAATAATGTCTTATATTCTAGGTTCTTCAAAGTAGCCACCTTTTGCTTTGATTACTGCTTTGCATACTCTTGGCATTCTCTTGATGAGCTTCAAGAGGCAGTCACCTGAAATGGCTATTCCAACAAGTCTTGAAGGAGTTCCCAGAGATGCTTAGAACTTGTTGGCGGCCTTTTGCCTTCACTCTGCGGTCCAGCTAACCCCAAACCATCTCGATTGGGTTCAGGTCTGGTGACTGTGGAGGCCAGGTCATCTGGCGAAGCACCCCATCACTCTCCTTCTTGGTCAAATAGCCCTTACACAGCCTGGAGGTGTATTTGGGGTCATTGTCCTGTTGAAAAATAAATGATGGTCCAATTAAACGCAAACCGGATGGAATAGCATGCTGCTGCAAGATGCTCTGGTAGCCATGCTGGTTCAGTATGCCTTCAATTTTGAATAAATCCCCAACAGTGTCACCAGCAAAGCACCCCCACATCATCACACCTCCTGCTCCATGCTTCACGGTGTGAACCAGGAAATGGTTTTCACGTCACAGGTGTGCCCTGTCAGGTTTAATAAGTGGGATTTCCCGGCTTATAAATGGCGTTGGGACTATGAGTTGTGTTGGGCAGAAGTCAGGTGGATACTCAGCTTATAGTCCTACTGAATAGACTGTTAAAATTTGTATTATGGCAAGAAAAAAGCAGCTAAGTAAAGAAAAACGAGTGGCCATCATTATTTTAAGAAATGAAGGTCAGTCAGTCCGAAAAATTGGGAAAACTTTGAAAGTGTCCCCAAGTGCAGTCGCAAAAACCATCAAGCGCTACAAAGAAACTGGCTCACATGAGGACCACCCCAGGAAAGGAAGACCAAGAGTCACCTCTGCTGCGGAGGATAAGTTCATCCGAGTCACCAGCCTCAGAAATCGCAGGTTAACAGCAGCTCAGATTAGAGACTAGGTCAATGCCACACAGAGTTCTAGCAGCAGACACATCTCTACAACAACTGTTAAGAGGAGACTGTGTGCAGCAGGCCTTCATGGTAAAATAGCTGCTAGGAAACCACTGCTAAGGACAGGCAACAAGCAGAAGAGACTTGTTTGGGCTAAAGAACACAAGGAATGGACATTAGACCAGTGGAAAACTGTGCTTTGGTCTGATGAGTCCAAATTTGAGATCTTTGGTTCCAACCACCGTGTCTTTGTGCGACGCAGAAAAGGTGAACGGATGGACTCTACATGCCTGGTTCCCAACGTGAATCATGGAGCAGGAGGTGTGATGATGTGGGGGTGCTTTTCTGGCGACATAAAGAAGGTTTGTACATAAACATAGAAGGGGATTCTTTACGGTAAGAGCAGTGAGACTATGGAACTCTCTGCCTGAGGAGGTGGTGATGGTAAGTTCACTAAGAGAGTTCAAGAAGGGCCTGGATGTATTTCTGGAGGGTAATAATATTAGAGGTTATAGTTACTAGAGATGGGTCGTTGATCCAGGGAGTTATTCTGATTGCCTGATTGGAGTCGGGAAGGAATTTTTCCCGCTAATGTGAGGAAAATTGGCTTCTACCTCACAGGGTTTTTTTTGCCTTCCCCTGGATCAACTTATAGGAAAACAGGCCGAACTGGATGGACAGATGTCTTTTATCGGCCTTACAAACTATGTTACTATGTTACTATGACACTGTTGGGGATTTATTTAAAATTGAAGGCATACTGAACCAGCATGGCTACCACAGCATCTTTCAGCGGCATGCTATTCCATCCGGTTTGCATTTAGTTGGACCATCATTTATTTATCAACAGGACAATGACCCCAAACACACCTCCAGGCTGTGTAAGGGCTATTTGACCAAGAAGGAGAGTGATGGGGGGCTATGCCAGATGACCTGGCCTCCACAGTCACCAGACCTGAACCCAATCGAGATGGTTTGGGATGAGCTGGACCGCAGAGTGAAGGCAAAAGGCTCAACAAGTGCTAAGCATCTCTCGGAACTCCTTCAAGACTGTTGGAATACCATTTCAGGTGACTACCTCTTGAAGCTCATCAAGAGAATGCCAAGAGTATGCAAAGCAGTAATCAAAGCAAAAGGTGGCTACTTTGAAGAACCTAGAATATAAGACATATTTTTAGTTGTTTCACACTTTTTTGTTAAGTATATAATTCCACATGTGTTAATTCATAACTTTGATGCCTTCAGTGTGAATCTACAATTTTCATAGTCATGAAAATACAGAAAACTCTTTGAATGAGAAGGTGTGTCCAAACATTTGGTCCGTACTGTAAATAAACATTGTATATATTCCAACTAAACATTTGTAAGGGATTGTTAAGTTACTTTATGGTAAAGCACTCATGTTTTGTTTATACAGGAGTGATGGCCACAGGTGGTCAAGGCATGTATGCCTCCCAACATTTAAAGTCTAAGAATAATAGTCAAACTTAGTAAACTTGAGTCAATAAGTATTGGTATATGGAAGAAAGTATGCAAATACAAGGGTATGAAATATTATATAGTTATCTATTATACAATTGTATTAACCAATCATCTAATCAGGATATGTATGGCCTACATGAACTACATGGTAATCATGAAGTTACTGCAACTGTGATCTGTGATACTGTATTCCACAGAGGTTCCAAATATGGAAGGAGTTAATCGGTTAAACGGTGACAGGAATTGAACGTCATTAATGGTCATTCAAATACTGTATAAGGGACAACTATATTGGAAGCTAGAGATGAGCGAATCGATTCGTTGATTCGTATCGAATCTTGGGAATTTTTAGCTGCGAATTCAAATATTTGGTGATTCGCTTCGGCTTTGTACGCATTCGCTAAGTAGTTTGTCCTATAAATTATACGCTATTGCTACGTATAAGTTATTCTATACGCTGTTGCATACGAATTCAATTCATTAGCGATGCAGACTCCTCCCTGGTAGCTCCGCCCCCTTCTCCAGCGCGTGAGGAAGACGAGGCAACTCAGGAAATTAAGATGGCGACACAGCGAGGCCCTGACTAGGGAGGCATGGTGTGGGGCACCGACCCCTATGAGGAGAAGGAACCGGAGGAGATCTACGTCTCTCAATATGTCCGGCAGCCTAAGAAGTCGGTTGAGGTGTCTGCTGAGGTGTTCACTCTGCTGGCTGACATGGCGGAGGCGGCAGGAGTTCCCCCTCCACCGCAGAAGGACTACTCCCTTCGGCAAAATTCAATGGTCCACCGAGGCTGTCACCCGGAACGCCCTGACCCTCTGGAAATACAAAAAGTTGGTGGAGGAGTGGGTTGTGCAGTTTTTGGAGCACCCACGGTCCGGTGACCCCAAGCTGGAGCGTCGAAGGGGTACCGTTATTTGGTTCAGTGTGGAACGGGGAGTAGGTTTTATCGGCGATGAGGAGACGGCGGAAGAATTATACGTAAACCGCCGTTCTGTAAAGCGGCCATATCTTCCGCCCGTCCGCCACAATCTCCACGCAGGGGATTACGTGGAGTATACCCCCATGAAGAGCCTCCAAGGCCCCTTTGCTACTGGGGTGAAACTCCTTAAGTGACCAGCTACTCCTGCAGCGCCCCCGGAGGACTGGACTGAGGAGGCCCAGGCCGCAGAAGAGGCTCGGTGTTCCCATGAAACCAATGATGGGACTCTGCAATCTGAGGAGAAATCACAAGCTCAGCTGGAACCCCTGATACCAGATTTGGCACCGCCGCCGATCCTTCATGTGGGACAGATGACCACCAACAGTTTTGTGCACAGTCCGGCGCTTGCGGAAGACCGTTACCAGAGCCCTTATAGCTGGAGATTCTGTCACCTTGTATGCCGGCGGGAGGATCTGGCCACTACAAGGTAATGGGCAAGGCCCAAGTTGCCAAGGCCCTTGCCAGTGTGACCGCCCAGTCACTACCAAGACCATCCCTGAGAGGTCGTGGGGGTCTGCTGCCGCAGCCAGTGTCATTTTCATGAGGCAGGAGCTCCCTCTCATGTCTTTTAGCTCCAGCAGCAGTGAAGAGGACCTGCTGGCCTAAGGATCCTGCAGCTTTTATGGGAGCCACAACGTGGACTTAACCTGAAGGGTGAGCACTAGTTGGCGTTTGTTTTTATTTTTGTTGCCCTGCGTTTGTCCTCACCCAGATGGACATGGATTGTCAGGACTCCCCCATCAAAAAAAAAAAAAGTTTTAACCAAGTTGCGCATACGTTCTTCCCCCTTTTCAGGTTATTGGGGAGCCCCTTGAAAGAGGGTTTTTTAAGGAACCTTTGCTGCTATTTTTATTACACATTTGGATTACAATTTTACCTACGTGGATTACAAATTGCAACTGAGTTTGGGACTCTGTTCCAGTTGTATGACAAGCATCAGAAGAAAAGAGACTTAAACGTGTCCGTGAGCATACTAGGTAGGTGATATTTAAAATGTTTACATTATACCTATAATGTATTTGCACTATATTGTTTGCACTAATGTTTTTACCTTTCAGCAACGTTTTCAAGTATGTTGCCCATTGTTTGTATTTCTTTACAGGTACCGCAATGTGTCCTCATATTCACTTTATTGTATGGTGGATGGTTGTACTATGCACTTAGCCGGATAGACAGCACCTTACTTGTTCTACCTCAAATATACATACTGCCTCTGAGGGCGATTTCAGATCTGACCATTTACACTGGATCTGGCCCGGGGTCCGCAAGGTGTTGAAACGATGGCGCAAGCCTCGGATCACCTGCTGTATTACTTCCTTTTTATGCTGGTTCGGGTGGCGGTGTGTGCCATCTTAAATCGTAATCCTGGCGGTCCATCAGCCGGACTATGTATTTCAGCTGTGCAGCAGAGCTAAATGATGAGGATTGTCTGGATGCCATTTTTGAATATTTTTGAAAATTCTGCCTCTGAGGAGTGCACTCCGCGGCCTCTCGTCGTACGTGCCTGCGTATTACGTAATTGCAAAGACAATAGTACGCTGAGGATTCGTAAGCTATGGAGCTGTGGAGAGATATATTTTGTGTGATCAATTGAATTACTAAATATAATTTTTATTAATAAAAATTCCACAAGCATACATAGAGATACATGTCTGAAGGAATCCCAGATAAAAAGGTTACACTTACAAGGTTATTTTGCATTAAGATAATATTTACAATAATATATAAACATCTATATCATGTTGAAATATAATTTGTTAATAATTGAATGGTATGGTACACTGTGATACTATACAGTAGTTTAGGTATAATCACCAACTTTGGTGTAACAACAGTAAAGAAGAAGGAGATATCTATAATCAAGCTTAAGGTCACAGGAAAATGTGAAATGTAATGTTTTCTAAAGACTGTGATATTCATGAAGTCTATAAAAAGAAATAGAAGTTGTAATAGGCATTCATATCTGAGGCAATGTGGAAAATGTTACATATTATTTATTAAAAATGATAAACAAAGTAAACAAAATATAATACTATATTACAGATCAAATAAAATCAAATAACATATATTCTTGATATATACGGTGATACTTTGTATTGTGTATTAAACACCGTAAATATCAGTCTACATGTGAGATCGCTAAATCCATACTGCTCCGTAATTCAATGCCATATGATTACACCTTTTCATGATAAAAGTATCATATATCTGTATGATATTGGTTTTATATTTCAGGTGAGCAAATTGTTATTACTGTCACAATATCCTTGCACGTATGCTGCAGATGTGATCGGCAACTAGAAAATGCCTTTTCAGTACTGTATATAATATCCGCTCAGTATATATAAAATGTCATGACAACAGATTAATTGGGAGAGTGGTGTGGCTTGTACCATTTTGGGTTAAATACGCCTTTTTGATCGCTTGCTATTACACTTTTTGTGAGGCAAGAGGGAAAAAATGGCAGTTTTGGCATAGTTTTTTTTTAAAAATTTTTTACAGCATTCACCTGGGGGGCCATCTCATGTAATATTTTTATAGAGCAGGTTGTTACAGACGCGGCGATACCCAATATGTCTAACATTTTTATTTTTGGAAAGTTTTACACATTAGATTTATTTTTTAACAGAATAAAATCTTTTTTTTGTGTTGCCATTTTCTGAGAGCCATATTTTTTAAATTTTTCAGGCGATTATCTCAGCTAGGGTATCATTTTTGCGGGACAAGATGACGGTTTGGTTGGTACCATTTTGGGTTAAATACGCCTTTTTGATCGCCTGCTTTTACACTTTTTGTGAGGCAAAAGGGAAAAAATGGCTGTTTTGGCATAGTTTAAAAAAAAAAAAAAATTTGCAGCATTCACCTGGGGGGCCTTCTCATGTAATATTTTTATAGAGCAGGTTGTTATGGACGCGGCGATACCCAATATGTCTAACATTTTTATTTTTGGAAAGTTTTACACATTAGATTTGTTTTTGAATAGAATAAAATCTTTTTTTTGTGTTGCCATTTTCTGGAGCCATATTTTTTTTATTTTTCAGGCAATTGTCTCAGGTAGGGTATCATTTTTGCGGGACAAGATGACGGTTTGATTGGTACCATTTTGGGTTAAATATGCCTTTTTGATCACCTGCTATTACACTTTTTGTGAGGGAAGGTGACCAAAAAATGGATGTTTTGGCACTGTTTTTTTACTGCGTTCACCTGGCGGGGTGGATGATGTGATATTTTTATAGAGCCGGTCGATACGGACGTGGCGATACCTAATATATATACTTTTCTTTTTTCCCCTGTTTTTACAATTTTTTTAAACTTTATTTTTGGTCACCTTCCCTTACAAAAAGTGTAATAGCAGGTGATCAAAAAGGCGTATTTAACCCAAAATGGTACCAATCGAACCGTCATCTTCTCAGAAACTATTGGCCAGAATTGTACATGCACAGGAGGGAACTTCCTGGGTCATAGCTGTTCAGGACTCTTCTGGAACTCTGGTGTGTGAGGATACCGAGGTTTTAACTGTCTTTCATGCTTATTATAAAAACCTATATAAGACCAGATTGGAATTGAGCAGAGCGGATATCATTGAATATCTGGATGGGATATCAATCCCACAGCTAACAATGGCTAATGCTGACCTTCTTGACAAACCTATTAAATTGGAAGAATTAGAGGAGGCACTGAATTCCTTTCCTAATGAAAAGGCCCCTGGAGTAGATGGTTTACTGGCAGAACTCTTTAAGAAATATAGCAACATTCTCTTACCTCATTTGCTTGACGTTTTTTTAGAGGTCTTCCAAAATGGGAATTTGCCGGATTCAATGAAAGAAGCCATAGTGGTGGTACTTCCCAAGCCTGGAAAGGACCCGACCCATACTGATTCATATAGACCTCTCTCCTGACCTCCGATATCAAAATACTGGCTAAAGTTTTAGCAAACAGATTACAGTCAGTTATAGCCACCATTATACATAGTGATCAATCGGACTTTATGCCAGACAAGTCGACCTCAATTAATCTTAGAAGGCTGTTTCTCAATATACAGAGGGAGAAGGAGTCAACAGGTCGTAGGGCAATTCTATCGTTAGATGCAGCTAAAGCATTTGACAGTATTGAATGGCTATATATCTGGGAAGTGTTATGGCGAATGGGATTTGGTACGACATTTATTACATGGATGAAACTGTTGTATCATCAACCCAGGGCACGTATAAGAGCTAATGGCTCTACATCGGAGCCTTTTGCACTGGAGAGAGGTACCAGACAAGGCTTCCCTCTAACCACGCTTCTCTTCGCTATAGCGATCAAACCCCTTGCATGTACAGTTTGGTCGTCGGAACTAATAAGCGGATCTCCCATGGGTGAGAGGGAAGAGCGTATTTCATTATATGCCGACGATATGCTCATATATTTGGGAGATATCGATAAATCTTTAACTCCCATTATGTCACTGATTCAAGACTTTGGTGATAAGTCTGGCCTGCGTATTAATTGGGACAAGTCAATACTGTTCCCTTTGGATCTGGCCCCCCACGCTCTGCCTGTTTTTTCTACTCAGTTACAGGTCTCTGATAAGTTTAAATATCTGGGGATCAACATTTCGCCTAAGGTGAATAGCTATATAAAGGATAACATTGACCCATTATTGCAGTCTCTATTAGGGAAAATTAATGTATGGTGTAAATTGCCTTTGACGGCCAAAACTATTGTATGTACTGCACAACTCCCCGATTTGGATATCACAAAGGATATTCTTTAAAATAAACACGCTGTTTAGACATCTAACCTGGAAAAAGAAGGCTGCTAGAATCAAACTAGAGACCTTGCAATGGGGGAAAGGGGAGGGAGGATTATCAGTTCTCAATACCTTTCTATATTTTATTGCTTCACAGTTGCTGCAATTTGGGAGATGGGATGATGGTGTAGGCAGTAGAAGTACAGTGGCCAGACTAGTGACACATATGTCAAAATTTATGTCCCCTGTTGAGGTTCTAGAAAATAGAGGACAGCCAGTTAACACAACTGGTATGCCTACGCTAAATCTCATTGGTAGAGCATGGCACAAATGTAAGGCATTGCTTTCTATTCAGGGCTTTACACAAGTTACCCAATTTTGGAATAACCCTCAAATACCTGAGATCTTTCGCCTGGAGGGCTTCTCTCCATGGTAACAAAAGGGTATACTCTTTCTGTATCAATAACAGAAGAACTGGGAACTCAAGTCATTTGAACAGCTGAGGGAAGAATTTTTACTTTCACGACAGTCCTTCTATCAGTTCCTTCAATTGCACCACGCTTACCAAGCACAAGCCAAAGGTACTACAATGCTCTGTACCGAGATACCCCTGCTCCAGCAAATACTCTCGGCAAATTCAACTAAAGGATTGATATCCTTAATATATAGACATCTATTTGTAAAATCCATGGGGGGAACCCCTCTATCGGTAAGGGTTAAATGGGAAAATGATGTGGGTCCTTTAAAAGATGAGCAATAGAAGCACATTTTAGGTCTAATACCTACACTATCGGTCTGTGAAGGCCAAAGAATGTCTCAGCTACTGTTAATACATCGTATTTACAAAACCCCTGCTTTTCTTTTTAAAATCAGAGTCAGAAGTGATTCCTCCTGCCCCAGATGTGGTCATTCCCCAGCCACACTATTACATATGTTCTGGGACTGCAACAAGCTGTCTGATTTCTGGAAGGGATTATTGGAGAGTATTAAAAAAGCATATCAGATAGAGATTCCCTGTACTCCGAGAGCCTGTATCCTGGGTGTATTGCATGTTAGAGGTCATGCCAAAAGTATAGGTGTTCAAAGAATACTATTCCAGGCCCGGAATTAATAGCTAGGCATTGGTTGCGGCAGCAGCCCCCATCTATATCAGAATTTCACAATAGAATTAAAATGATCTTACGATTAGAAAAAGGGGTGTATATTAAAAGAAAATGTGAAGCAAAATGCACTGCAATTTGCGAAAAGCGGTTGACAGCTGATAATGAAAACCAAGATTCTTGAGTTATCCGTAGCAGTTACGGAAAATGTGATTTGTGAATTAATATTTACTATTAGTATCTCTCTGAAGTTCTGACAGTTCAATAGCTGTCTCCTCGTCAGGGGGTAGGGGGTGGGTTTAACGGGTTTAAATGTTGTATCCCTACTGTGTGATGTTGAATACCATATCAATATGGAATAGCTATCTTGTCTTTGTATATCTACAAGTGATATTATCTGTATCTATATAAATTACGACAATCACACTGTATTTGTAAGGTTTGTTAAACTTTAAATAAACATTATCTGATTAAAAAAAAATTATAATAATTGAGAGACAATTAATTTATAAAGAAGAATGAAGAGTCCAAGATAATTGTAAAATTTGATTTTGTGGGTTTAAAAAGATATATCTCACCCACTAGAGGGGGAAATGTTAAATATTTTTTTATATAATATTATTTGGTATTTGATATAAAGGATTTATTACACTACACACTGACACCATCTATAGTAATACATAGAGGCGATGGGAAGTCTGTATGAGAATGTCAAGACCTATATTTGAGGTTATCATATATGACAATGTAGAAGTACATACATTAGCAGAACATGCATGTATCTATGGTATAAATGACTGACAGGGACATGTAAGGGGGTCGTCTTCTTACTCTCACTCTGTAGGGGGTTGCTGCTGAAGAAGATGGAAGACACACATGGAGCCTGACAAGGAGGTTCCTACCCTTCCTACGCATTATTCCTTTTTTTTAATCTAACTATTGTTGAATCCAGGTGAATGAATCCTCCGGGTGTTCCTTACTCCAAATAACGCATAAACTATATTTGGAGAGGAGAACCAGTTTCATATTTTTCGAGCATATTTATTACATAACCTGAGGGAATTGAGATGTCAGTTCTAAATTGTAGTCTTTGCTAACTAATAGCTAATATGGCATTTCTTAGACAATACTGTGCATCTGATTAAGAGTTAGAGCAATCAAAGAGGTTTATGAAAAATAGAAGTGATCCAAACTTCCCATCTAGATTGATATTGACGCGTTGAAAGCTGAGGCGGACATCCTTTCATACCAGCATTGTTCATTAATGGACTGTAGAATGTTTGAGACGTGTATGGGCGTTCTTTTTCCAGTTGGCCGCAATTTTTTTGTCTCATAGCTATGCATGCATGAAAAACTATAGTAGAATGTAAAAAGGAGACCTGTTCTATACCAAGGGATAGAAGAGCTAAAGCCGGGTCTGGGACAATTTGAAATTGGCATATATTGGATAATATAGAAAAAAATCTGGTGCCAAACTTTCTTTATTAATCCACATTCCTACCACACATGCATATATGAACCAAGTCATATCTCTAACACACATCTGATGTGTTGGGGAAAATACGTGACAGGTGGCACAGTGTGAGATACCAGCTATAAATACCTTTCGATGAGTTTCCAAGCGGGATATACACTAAATTTGCAAACAGCGGTAAAAGCAGATTGCCATTGATCATCAGTAAAGCTTTGATTTAAATCATGGTGCCAGTGGTCTTAATTTTCCTTAATTTGTCCCTTTCCTCCATAAGCAAATTTCTGTAGCAAAAGGATATGCTGTGGGAATTGGAGTTAGAATTGGAGATCCATAGCCTTAATAAAGGAAAATTGGAGGATTGAACAATGGGAATCAACCCAGGGCTAAGCATATATCTTAGTTGCATGTACTGGGTATAGCAGGTTATGTTTGGCATCTAAAATGTGGAATTGATGTAGAGTAGGAACACCCAGATCTTTCAAGAAGTGGAGGCCTTTCTCAGACCAGGGTGATGCTGAGAAGTTAGGAACAAACAACTCAACCATAGAGATATCCATTAATTCTTCAGTGTCAAAACATCTATGGAACGATGGGTTAGTCCACAGCCGTATAACAGCTGGGATCAGGGATGTTAAGTATGGAAAATTGTTGTGGAACCCAAAATATAAAGGAAGATAAGAAAGTGTGAATGCTGTATCCCCTTAATAGGCCAAATTCAATCTGAACCTATTTGTTAAAGACATCTCCAATCGACAATTGTTTCAGTTGGGCCAGTATCACAGATTTATAGTATAAAGACAGAGATGGGCAGTTCCCCCCACCCTGATGAATATGGGAAAACAGGATGTCCGCCTTGACCCTCGGTCTCTTCCCACCCCACACAAACCGCATAAGCAAGTTCTGCAAGGTTTGCATATAGGAGATTGAGATAAATTTTGGTACATTTCTAAAAATATATAGTATATTTGGTAGAAGTACCATCTTGGTAATCCTCCCCAACCATGAGATGCCAAACAACCTCAAGGAGGATATTTTATTCTTAACCTCCTCTAATAATGCGAGATAGTTAGTTTGGAATAGTGTGGATGGAGGATAAGAGAGCACTTTTCCCAAATATGGCAAGTCGGTTTTGACCCATTGAAATTGAAATTGTGTTTTCAAATTTCAGAGTACTTTATGGTCTATATTCATCTGTAGTATTTGTGATTTGTTCACATTAATTTTGTAATAAAAGGCTTCGCTAAAGCGATTAATAATATACCTGGTTGCAATCAAGGATTGGGAGGGATTGGAATAATTCCAAAATAGTGTCATCTGCAAATAGACCGATTTTATTAGTAACGTCTCGGAATTTAATCCCAGTGATCTCGGGTGAGCTTCGAATGCTTTCCACTAGGGGTTCCATGATCAAAGCGAAAATGAGAGGGGACATGGGACACCCTTGTCGGGTTCTATTCGTAATGTCAAACCTATAGGAGGGCAATCCTTGGATAGAAATCCCAAAGTATACACTATCGCATTGGGAAAAGAATAAAGAGTTAGGATGGCTACAAAGAAGCTTCCTTGAAATCCAAATTTTAATAAAGTAGCTATCCGAAAGCCCCAATGAACCCTGTCGAACGCCTTGTAATAACATTTATTGTCCCCATACAATAACAAAAAATATCAAAGTATACAAAAAATATAAAAATTAATAAAAACAATAATAAAAAGTTAATAAAAAATTACAAAATCCAATACAAAGTCCCACATGGAATCCAAAGCAAATATCGATCCTTAAAGGTAAAATAGCAATCTATAGGATAGAAATCCCAAAGTATACACTATCGTTGGGAAAAGAATAAAGAGTTAGGATGGCTACAAAGAAGCTTCCTTGAAATCCAAATTTTAATAAAGTAGCTATGAGAAAGCCCCAATGAACCCTGTTGAACGCCTTCTCCATATCCAAAGATAGGAGCAGAGAAGGCGTTCCACATCTCCATATTATATCCAGGAGGTCTATAAATCTTTTGGTATCTTCTGGTCAAATGTCTGTCTATTTTTCACAAATCCAACCTGGTCATTATTTATTAAAATAGGCAAAATATCTATCAATCTATTGGATAATAATTTAGACAGGATCTTGAGATCGGAATTCATTAATGATATGGGGAGGAAATTTGCTGGAGTGTTGGGAGGTTTGCCTGCTTTGAGAAGTGTTTCTATTAGGGATGAGAGCATTTCCTTGGGAAGGCGGTTGCCTCCAAAGAATTGCTAGAAAGATCCCTTCAGAGAGAGAGGATCGGGGAAAATGTCTTGTAGTACTCATTGGTTAACCCGTCTGGCCCTGATGATTTGTTTAGTTTGAGAGAGGTTATAACTTGAGTAATTTCATCAATATGGATACCTGCGTTTAATATATCTAACTGTTCTGATGATAATTGGGGAAGAGAGATTTTATTCAGGAAGGTGTTCATTATCTCTTCAGTAGGTTGAGGAGTATCAACTGCTAGGGCAAGATTGTATAATTTAGAGTAGTATGAGGCGAATTCATCAGCTATTTCTTGTGGATTCATAATTTTCTTACCTGTTCTACCATATAAAAAGGGGATCATGAATTTGGCAGAGTTAGCCTTAATCCTGTTTGCTAAAGATTTATTAGCTCTGTTTCCGCAATAGTTATACATGGATTTGGATTTGCGGAGGAAGAACTAGAATATAAATTGCATTAATGCATGTAGCTCATATCTTAAATTTTTCAATTGGGTTGCGATGGGAAAGTTTTGGTTTTCACACTACTTGTCTGGCCTATGAGTAGTCCGATCTTTTGATTTCTCTTTCTCTTTTCCAAAGCAGAGTATTTTAGAAAGGTACCCCTCATGACCGCTTTGTGAGTGCACCAGATCGTGGACCTCAAGACCCCACAAGAGTTATTAAGAGTAAAATATTCCTGCAGAGTGGTACGGAATAGAGGTAAGTGTTCAGGGTTATTCAAAATAGAATTATTCAATCTCCATGGGGCTCATGAGGGAGAGTATTGTAGGTTAATGAGTACAGAGTTAGGGGCATGGTTAGACCAAGTTATGGTACCGATATCTGATGAAATTATATTTTGTAGTAGTCTATTATCCATTAATATCATATCTATGCGGGAGTATGAGTTATGGGGCTTGAGAAAAACAGTAGTCTTTTTCAGACACATGGAATATGTGCCTTGGGTCAAAAATCTCCTCCTGTGCAATAACTCTCTTAATGAGAAGTCTCTGTCCTTACTGTCCATGTGTGCCTTGTCAATCATAATCAATAAATTTATATATATATATAGTTATAGTCACCGCAGAGTATTAAAAACCCCTGTCTTATAGGTGTCAGTTTGTTGAAGAAGCGAAGCTGTGATTTATTAGGTGCATATATGGATGTTATAATGTAAAGCTGATTATTGATTAAACAATGATAATGTAGCGGCCTTGGTTGTCTGTAATAGTAGATATAAGTTTAAAAGAACAAATGTCTAGGGAACAGTGGCTCATTCTACTTTTCACTAAATGGATAAGGTGCTTACTTCTAACGGTTCACCCCTACCGTGTTTGAAATAAAAAATTAGTATGTGTAAAGTGAAGGGCACTCTATATCTGCTATCATGTGGTAAATAGTCTAAACAGAATAGAATAGAAAAAAGGTTTATCTAATGTAACGTTCCATGGTACTTCTTATCTTATAGAACACTGTATACTGTAATTATAATAACATTTATTGTCCCCATAAAATCACAAAAAATATCAAGTATACAAAAATATTAAAAATTAATGAAAAAATTTATAAAAAGTTAATAAAAAATTACTAAATCCAATACAAAGTCCCACATGGAATCCAAAGCAAATATCGATTCTTAAAGGGAAAATGGCAATCCTTAAACGGAAAAATGGCAATCCTTAAAGATGAAGTACAATCTCTCAAAATGTCCGCTGCAATATATAGGAGAATCTTCATATAAATGATCCTTAAATATAATTGTTAAATATGATTGTATAACGTATTTCTATTGCGATAAAAGCTTTGATGCAGATCAATATGATCAATAGTACTGATAGCTCAACATGATATATTGTTTATATTGTTTATCATTCGGTTCTTATACTAGTATTTCAGTCCTTTGATTTATTATTAAATACATTTATAATTATTTATCCACGGATATAGATGAAGGTTATTTCATATTTAGTGCAATAGTATAGTTTGTTTACAGTTTTCCATGGAGCTACCGCACTATAGAGATCGCGTTTGGGAATGGAACTTATGTTAAAGAGGTTATCCCACGAATAACGTAAAAAATTAAAATCAGACATCATGTTGTACATGACAATACCTTTTTAACAAAGCTAGAACCAGTCCTGTACCTCACATGGATCCAGAGATCTCCACATGTATTGCTCTGCTAGATTTATATCACGCTGAAAGCTAAAGGGTGTCTTTTCTGCTGTGACTAAGCGGGCGTGTCTCAGCTCTCCCTATCACAACTCAGGAGGCAGCTGAAAGATGAAACTGAGCATGTGCGGCCTTCTCAGTAAGCAGGTCAAAGAAATAAGAAATTAAGTGGCACTATACAGATACATTTTATTGAATAACTTAGTAGCTATCCAAAATTTTTAATTAAATGCAATTGCAAAAGTATTCAGATTCAGGTGCTGGTTTGAAAACTGTAGAATATTTTTCGTGGGACAACCCCTTTAATATAATATAGTATATACAAATTCAGTATCTGTACTGGTTACTTTACCCCTTCCACAGCGTGATGGTGCATCTGTGATCGGGCTCTGCTTTGCCCGTATGCTGCAGTCGTCTCACGTGATCCAATTGTGTAGGTCCTGGAAGGGGAAAGGAGCGTGCCAGGTCCTGCAAAATAATTAATAATTTTATGTTCCTCCGATCTCCAGTTTTTCGGGTCTGCGCTGAACACTGTTTTTTACTCTCAAATTGTGAGGCTTCTTCTATGTCGACATATTTCAAATGATTCGCCTTATCCCTGTTGTGTAATCTCAGACGCGTTTCAGAGCAACCTGCTCCTTCCTCAGTGGAAGTGAGGAACTGAAACTATTGCCTAACTATCTTTAGGCAATAAATGAGTTTCTTGGGCACCTGTAATATCATAATGTAAGCTAGATACTTCTTTCCAGAAGCATGTTCTTTTGAAAGGACTGTTCAACCATTTGACACTTAGGGATGAGATCTTTAATGCCATATCAGGTCCATAAAAACACGCCCATAATCCCCTGTAATGCCACATAAAATGTACAATGCTTACATAGAACAATAGAGTGCAAAGATGCATCAGTAAATCAGAAGCGGCAGAGGCGTAACTAGAGGTTCAGCACGGGGGGGGGGGGGGGGGAAACATACTTGAGTGGTCCCCCCACTTAGTGGCTTCCCAAACGCACGTTTCAAACTTCATAGGCACATACTACTAGTTGTGGTTATAATATTGTATTAGAAAGATGACTGTATAAACTGCTAGATCATCTATGCTGTTAAGTACAGTACAATAGACTTTCTACATATCCTAGTCTAAAGTAGAGTAGAGTACTAGGGGGTCTTCATCTTGATAAAAGCCATGCACACCATACAAGGCTATTCATAAATGGGGCTCATTCAATAAACCTCATCCCACAAATGAGAACTAATTAAAAAAAAAGCCCTGCTTAGTAAGCCTTCCAGATATGGGGCTTATTCAGATAACCTAATCTCACAACTGAGAAATTTAAAAAATTGGGGCTCATTCAACTAACCTAATCCCACAGATGAGACCTATTTAAAAAAAAAAAAAAAAAAAAAAAAAACCTTTGCTGTGCTCATAAAAAAGGGGGCTCATTCAAGTAACCTAATCCCGCAGATGATACCTATTCCAAAAAAAAAAAACCTTTGCTGTGCTCATAAAAAAGGGGGCTCATTCAAGTAACCTAATCCCGCAGATGATACCTATTCCAAAAAAAAAAAAACCTTTGCTGTGCTCATAAAAAAGGGGGCTCATTCAAGTAACCTAATACCGCAGATGAGACCTATTCCGAAAAAACAAACCTTTGCTGTGCTCATAAAAAAGGGGGCTCATTCAAGTAACCTAATCTCGCAGATGACACATTTAAAATAAATAAATAAAGCGTACAGTCATTATTTTACAGTACAGAGTAAGATACAGGGCTCTCATATTACCATAAGCCTTGCCTAACACCCTCTATAAAAATGTTGCTCATTTAGTTGACATAAAGTAGTTGAAATCAAGGTGTTTGGGCCATGTTTCAATGAATTTGGCGGTCACACTTTGTATTGATTCATGATGTTTGGGCAGAGCCACACTGGATCTGGCGGTGAAACTGTCGCCTGGATCAGTGTGTTTGGGCACAGTCACCCTTGATCTGGCGGTGACCAAGTCACCTGGATCAGTGTGTTTGTGCTTTGTCACACTCGATCTGGCGGTGACCGGGGGGGGGATGGGGGGAAACATACTTGAGTGGGCCCCCCACTTAGTGGCTTCCCAAACGCACGTTTCAAACTTCATAGGCACATACTACTAGTTGTGGTTATAATATTGTATTAGAAAGATGACTGTATAAACTGCTAGATCATCTATGCTGTTAAGTACAGTACAATAGACTTTCTACATACCCTAGTCTAAATACTCTACCACATAATGCAGTAAAATATAGGAGTAATAGGAGTAAAAAACAAGAGGACTCCTATGTTAAAGGAAACCTATCCCCAGTTTTTACATCACTAAACTAACAGTCCCCTGCCCCCATCAGACCTCAGATCAGCTTAATGTGCCCCAATCAGACCTCAAATCAGCTATTGTGCCACCATCAGACCTCAGATCAGCATGTTTGCCCCATCAGACCCCAGATCTGCAGAATGTGCCCCCATCAGACCTCAGATCATCAGAATGTGCCCCCATCAGACCTCAGATCATATCAGAATGTGCCCCATCAGACCTCAGATCATCAGAATGTGCCCCCATCAGACCTCAAATCAGCTTAATGTGCCCCCATCAAACCTCAGATCATCAGAATGTGCCCCCATCAGACCTCAGATCATCAAAATGTGCCCCCATCAGACCTCAGATTAGCGTATTGTGCCCCCATCAGACCTCAGATTAGCGTATTGTACCCCCATCAGACTTCAGATCAGCGTATCATGCCCCCATCAGACCTCAGATCAGCAGAATATGCCCCCATCAGACCTTAGATCATCAGAATGTGCCCTCCTCAGACCTCAGATTATCAGAATGTGCCCCCATCAGACATCAGATCAACAGAATGTGCCCCCATCAGACCTCAGATCAGCAGAATGTGCCCCCATCAGACCTCAGATCAGCTTAATGTGCCCCCATCAGACCTCAGATCAGCTTAATGTGCCCCCATCAGACCTCAGATCAGCTTAATGTGCCCCCATCAGACCTCAGATCAGTGTATTGTGCCCCCATCAGACCTCAGATCAGCGTATTGTGCCCCCCTCAGACCTCAGATCAGCAGAATGTACCCCCATCAGACCTCAGATCATATCAGAATGTGCCCCATCAGACCTCAGATCATCGGAATGTGCCCCCATCAGACCTCAGATAATCAGAATGTGCCCCCATCAGACCTCAGATCAGCTTAATGTGCCCCCATCAAACCTCAGATCATCAGAATGTGCCCCCATCAGACCTCAGATTAGCGTATTGTGCCCCCATCAGACCTCAGATCAGCGCATTGTGCCCCCATCAGACCTCAGATCAGCAGAATGTGCCCCCATCAGACCTCAGATCATCAGAATGTGCCCCCATCAGACCTCAGATCAGCTTAATGTGCCCCCATCAGACCTCAGATCAACAGAATGTGCCCCCATCAGACCTCAGATCAGCTTAATGTGCCCCCATCAGACCTCAGATCAGCTTAATGTGCCCCCATCAGACCTCAGATCAGCTTAATGTGCCCCCATCAGACCTCAGATCAACAGAATGTGCCCCCATCAGACCTCAGATCAGCTTAATGTGCCCCATCAGACCTCAGATCAGCAGAATGTGCCCCCATCAGACCTCAGATCAGCTTAATGTGCCCCCATCAGACCTCAGAGCAGCTTAATGTGCCCCCATCAGACCTCAGATCAGCGTATTGTGCCGCCATCAGACCTCAGATCAGTGTATTGTGCCGCCATCAGACCTCAGATCAGCCTACTTTGCCCCATCAGACCTCAGATCAGCTTAATGTGCCCCCATCAGACCTCAGATCAACAGAATGTGCCCCCATCAGACCTCAGATCAACAGAATGTGCCCCCATCAGACCTCAGATCAGCTTAATGTGCCCCCATCAGACCTCAGATAGCGTATTGTGCCCCCATCAGACCTCAGATCATCAGAATGTGCCCCCATCAGACCTCAGATCAGCTTAATGTGCCCCCATCAGACCTCAGATTAGCTTAAAGAGATTCTGTCACCAGGATTTGGCCTATAAAGTTATTCACACTACCGGATTGTGCTCATTGCGGTGAATGTAAAAAAGTTATTCTTATTGATCCCAGAGATGTATTTTATGTAAAAAAAAACGCTTTTTGTGATATGCAAATTACTTACATAAGGAGCCCAAGGGGATGTACCCAGCGCCGTTGGATCCCGGCCACGCCACAACTGTTGGAGCCCAGCAGCGCCCACCTCATTATTATTCACTGCAAATCTTTAAGCAGCCTTCCTCCGGCACCAGCGTAATCCCGCGCAAGCGCAGTACCCCAAGCAGTCTTCGCCCGTGCGGTCTACTGGCATGTGCGGACTGGAGGGATCCCTGTTACACCAAAAAATCTGCCCTGCACCATCTGTATACAGGTAACTCTGGCAATATATCCTAAAGCATGGCTGGCTTCATATGACCATAAAAATTGTTTTTTGGTGGAAAATAAATAAATAAAAATTTAGAAGGTGACTTAGACTATGAAAGAGTACTAGGGGGTCTTCATCTTGATAAAAGCCATGCACACCATACAAGGCTATTCATAAATGGGGCTCATTCAATAAACCTCATCCCACAAATGAGAACTAATTAAAAAAAAAGCCCTGCTTAGTAAGCCTTCCAGATATGGGGCTTATTCAGATAACCTAATCTCACAACTGAGAAATTTAAAAAATTGGGGCTCATTCAACTAACCTAATCCCACAGATGAGACCTATTTAAAAAAAAAACAAAAAAAAAAAAACCTTTGCTGTGCTCATAAAAAAGGGGGCTCATTCAAGTAACCTAATCCCGCAGATGATACCTATTCCAAAAAAAAAAAACCTTTGCTGTGCTCATAAAAAAGGGGGCTCATTCAAGTAACCTAATCCCGCAGATGATACCTATTCCAAAAAAAAAAAAACCTTTGCTGTGCTCATAAAAAAGGGGGCTCATTCAAGTAACCTAATACCGCAGATGAGACCTATTCCGAAAAAACAAACCTTTGCTGTGCTCATAAAAAAGGGGGCTCATTCAAGTAACCTAATCTCGCAGATGACACATTTAAAATAAATAAATAAAGCGTACAGTCATTATTTTACAGTACAGAGTAAGATACAGGGCTCTCATATTACCATAAGCCTTGCCTAACACCCTCTATAAAAATGTCGCTCATTTAGTTGACATAAAGTAGTTGAAATCAAGGTGTTTGGGCCATGTTTCAATGAATTTGGCGGTCACACTTTGTATTGATTCATGATGTTTGGGCAGAGCCACACTGGATCTGGCGGTGAAACTGTCGCCTGGATCAGTGTGTTTGGGCACAGTCACCCTTGATCTGGCGGTGACCAAGTCACCTGGATCAGTGTGTTTGTGCTTTGTCACACTCGATCTGGCGGTGACTGTCACCTGAATCAGTGTGTTTAGGCTTTTTTCACAATTGATCTGGCGGTGCCCAATTCACCTGGATCAGTGTGTTTGGGCTTTGTCACACTGGATCTTGCGGTGACTTTGTCATCTGGATCAGTGTGTTTAGGCTTTGTCACAATTGATCTGGCGGTGCCCAATTCACCTGCATCAGTGTGTTTGGGCTTTGTCAGAATGGATCTGGCGGTGATACTGTCATCTGGATCAGTGTGTTTGGGCTTTGTCAGAATGGATCTTGCGGTGACACTATCACCTTGATCAGTGTGTTTGGGCACAGTCACACGATCTGGCGGTGACCAAGTCACCTGGATCAGTGTGGTTGGGCACAGTCACACTGGATCTGGCGGTGACTCTATCACCTGAATAAGTGTGTTTGGGCTTTGTCAGAATGGATCTGGCGGTGATATTGTCACCTGGATCAGTGTGTTTTGGCTTTGTCACACTGGATCTTGCGGTGACTCTGTCCCCTGGATCAGTGTGTTTGGGCTTTGTCACACTGGATCTGGTGGTGAAACTGTCACCTGGATCAGTGTGTTTGGGCTTTGTCACACTGGACCTGGCGGTGACACTGTCACCTGGATCAGTGTGTTTGGGATTTGTCACAATTGATCTGGCGGTGACATTGTGACCTGGATCAGTTCGCTTGGGCTTTGTCAGAATGGATCTGGCGGTGACACTCTCATCTGGATCAGTGTGTTTAAGCTTTGTCAGAATGGATCTGGCGGTGACACTGTCACCTGGATCAGTGTGTTTGGGCTTTGTCAAACTGGATCTGGGGTGACGCTGTCACCTAGATCAGTGTGTTTGGGCTTTGTCACACTGGATCTGGCGGTGACCAAGTCACCTGGATCAGTGTGTTTGGGCTTTGTCAGAATGGATCTGGCGGTGACATTGTCACCTGGATCAGTGTGTTTGGGCTTTGTCACACTGGATCTGGTGGTGAAACTGTCACCTGGATCAGTGTGTTTGGGCTTTGTCACACTGGATCTTGCGGTGACACTGTCACCTGGATCAGTGTGTTTGGGCTTTGTCAGAATGGATCTGTCGGTGACACTGTCACCTGGATCAGTTTGTTTGGGCTTTGTCAGAATGGATCTGGCGGTGACACTGTCACCTAGATCAGTGCGCTTGGGCTTTGTCACACTGGATCTGGCGGTGACCAAGTCACCTGGATCAATAAGTTTGGGCTTTGTCACACTGGATCTGGCGGTGAGCAAGTCACCTGGATCAGTGTGTTTGGGCTTTGTCACAATTGATCTGGCGGTGACATTGTCACCTGGATCAGAGTGTTTGGGCTTTGTCACACTGGATCTGGCGGTAACAAAGTCACCTGGATCAGTGTGTTTGGGCTTTGTCACAATTGATCTGGCGGTGACATTGTCACCTGGATCAGTGTGTTTGGGCTTTGTCACAATCGATCTGGTGGTTACACTGTCACCTGGATCAGTGTGTATGGGATTTGTCAGAACAGATCTGGCGGTGACACTGTCACCTGGATCAGTGTGTTTGGGCTTTGTCACACTGGATCTGGCGGTGACACTGTCACCTGGATCAGTGTGTTTGGGCTTTGTCAGAATGGATCTGGCGGTGTCTCTGTCACCTGGATCAGTCTGTTTGGGCTTTCACAGAACGGATCTGGCGGTGACTTTGTAACCTAGATCAGCCTGTTTGGGCTTTGTCACACTGGATCTGGTGGTGACCAAGTCACCTGGATCAGTGTGTTTGGACTTTGTCACACTGGATCTGGCGGTGATACTGTCATCTGGATCAGTGTGTTTGGGCTTTGTCAGAATGGATCTTGCGGTGACACTATCACCTTGATCAGTGTGTTTGGGCACAGTCACACGATCTGGCGGTGACCAAGTCACCTGGATCAGTGTGTTTGGGCTATGTCACACTGGATATGGCGGTGACACTGTCACCTTGATCAGAGTGTTTGGGCTTTGTCAGAATGGATCTTGCGGTGACACTATCACCTTGGTCAGTGTGTTTGGGCACAGTCACACGATCTGGCGGTGACCAAGTCACCTGGATCAGTGTGTTTGGGCTTTGTCACAATTGATCGGGCGGTGACACTGTCACCTGGATCAGTTCGCTTGGGCTTTGTCAGAATGGATCTGGCGGTGATACTGTCATTTGGATCAGTGTGTTTGGGCTTTGTCAGAATGGATCTTGTGGTGACACTGTTACCTGGATCAGTGTGTTTGGGCTTTGTCAGAATGGATCTGGCGGTGACACTATTACCTTGATCAGTGTGTTTGGGCTTTGTCACAATTGATCTGGCGGTGACACTGTCACCTGGATCAGTGTGTTTGGGCTTTGTCACACTGGATCTGGCGGTGACCAAGTCACCTGGATCAGTGTGTTTGGGTTTTGTCACAATTAATCTGGCGGTGACATTGTCACCTGGATCAGTGTGCTTGGGCTTTGTCACACTGGACCTGGCGGTGACTGTCACCTGGATCATTGTGTTTGGGCTTTGTCACAATTGATCTGGAGGTTACACTGTCACATGGATCAGTGTGTATGGGATTTGTCGGAATAGATCTGGCGGTGACACTGTCACCTGGATCAGTGTGTTTGGGCTTTGTCACACTGGATCTGTCGGTGACACTGTCACCTGGATCAGTCTGTTCAGGCTTTGTCACACTGGATCTGGTGGTGAAACTGTCACCTGAATCAGTGTGTTTGGGCTTTGTCACAATTGATCTGGCGGTGACACTGTCACCTGGATCAGTGTGTTTGGGCTTTGTCAGAATGGATCTGGCGGTGACATTGTCACCTGGATCAGTGTGTTTGGGCTTTGTCACACTGGATCTGGTGGTAAAACTGTCACCTGGATCAGTGTGTTTGGGCTTTGTCACACTGGATCTTGCGGTGACACTTTCACCTGGATCAGTGTGTTTGGGCTTTGTCACACTGGATCTGGCGATAACACTGTCACCTGGATCAGTGTGTTTGGGATTTGTCAGAATGGATTTGGCGCTGTCTCTGTCACCTGGATCAGTCTGTTTGGGCTTTGACACACTGGATCTGGTGGTGAAACTGTCACCTGGATTAGTGTGTTTGGGCTTTGTCACACTGGATCTGGCGGTAACCAAGTCACCTGGATCAGTGTGTATGGGCTTTCTCAGAACAGATCTGGCGGTGACTTTGTCACCTGGATCAGTCTGTTTGGGCTTTGTCACACTGGATCTGGTGGTGAAAGTGTCACCTGGATCAGTGTGTTTGGACTTTGTCACACTGGATCTGGTGGTGACAAAGTCACCTGGATCAGTGTGTTTAGGCTTTGTCAGAATGGATCTAGCTCTGACAATGTCACCTGGATCAGTGTGTTTGGGCTTTGTCACACTGGATCTGGCGGTAACACTGTCATCTGGATCAGTGTGTTTGGGCTTTGTCAGAATGGATCTGGCGGTAACACTGTCACCTGGATCAGTGTGTTTGGGCTTTGTCAGAATGGATCTGGTGGTGACACTGTCACCTGGATCAGTGTGTTTGGGCTTTGTCACACTGGAACTGGCAGTGACTCTGTCACCTGGATCAGTGTGTTTGGGCTTTGTCAAAATGGATCTAGCGGTGACTCTGTCACCTGGATTAGTGTGTTTGGTCTTTGTCACACTGGATCTGGCGGTGACCAAGTCACCTTGATCAGTTTGTTTGGGCTTTGTCACACTGGATCTTGCAGTGACTCTGTCACCTGGATCAGTGTGTTTGGGCTTTGTCACAATTGATCTGGCGGTGACACTGTCACCAGGATCAGTGTGTTTGGGCTTTGTCACACTGGATCTTGCGGTGACTTTGTCATTTAGATCAGTGTGTTTAGGCTTTGTCACAATTGATCTGGTGGTGCCCAATTCACCTGGATCAGTGTGTTTGGGCTTTGTCACACTGGATCTTGCGGTGACTTTGTCATCTGGATCAGTGTGTTTAGGCTTTGACACAATTGATCTGGCGGTGCCCAATTCACCTGCATCAGTGTGTTTGGGCTTTGTCAGAATGGATCTGGCGGTGATACTGTTATCTGGATCAGTGTGTTTGGGCTTTGTCAGAATGGATCTTGCGGTGACACTATCACCTTGATCAGTGTGTTTGGGCACAGTCACACGATCTGGCGGTGACCAAGTCACCGTGATCAGTGTGTTTGGGCTATGTCACACTGGATCTGACGGTGACACTGTCACCTTGATTAGTGTGTTTGGGCTTTGTCAGAATGGATCTTGTGGTGACACTATCACCTTGATCAGTGTGTTTGGGCACAGTCACACGATCTGGCGGTGACCAAGTCACCTGGATCAGTGTGTTTGGGCTATGTCACAATTGATCTGGGGGTGACACTGTCACCTGGATCAGTTCGCTTGGGCTTTTTCAGAATGGATCTGGCGGTGATACTGTCATCTGGATCAGTGTGTTTGGGCTTTGTCAGAATGGATCTTGCGGTGACACTGTTACCTGGATCAGTGTGTTTGGGCTTTGTCAGAATGGATCTGGCGGTGAAACTGTCACCTGGATCAGTGTGTTTGGGCTTTGTCACAATTGATCTGGTGGTGAAACTGTCACCTGGATCAGTTTGTTTGGGCACAGTCACACTTGATCTGGCGGTGACCAAGTCAACTGGATCAGTGTGTTTAGGCTTTGTCACAATTGATCTGGCGGTGACCAGTCAC
>ONZH01026806.1:0-14678 GCA_900303285.1 Rhinella marina
CTAGAGCATGAGATGCTCTGATGCCCCTCCTTTGCCCTGCGCTAATTAGCGCAGGTCAAAGGCATTATGCCGATTCCTGTGACGAAATCGGGCTCCTGCCAGCGGAGGCTTCCGCCCAGAAGTGAACCATGACGTCACCGGCACTGATGGGCGGGCTTTAGCGCTTCCCTAGCCAGTAAAACGCCTAGGGCAGCTAGGCTAAAGCCGGCCCCATTAGAGCCAGTGACGTCACCGAAGCCTCCGCCCGGCAGTGTGTATTAGTAAGCAAAAGAGCCCTTGCCCTGCACGATGTAGCGCAGGGCAAGGGAGGGCATCGAGCATGAGATGCTCCGATGCTGACATCAGGCAGGCTGCCTGGGTGAAATTAAGGGTATGTGAGGTTCAGCTCTGAACCCAGACAGCCCCTTTACCTTCCAAGATAAAGAAGCAGTGTTAACCAAGTCCATGAAGCCCCCAAGGTGACTTACTGTACGAAGGGATCAAATTAAAATTTACCAAGACTTGGCTCCTGTAACCCTGAAAAAGTGCAGAATGGTTAAACCTTTGATCAACTGGCTTACAAACCGTAAGATACCATATTGAGGAATTTTCCGTCAGTTCATGGCTCATACCATGCCTAGATTCCTCTGTGTGAGGCAGATATAGGCTCTATTCTCCATATACCTCTCAATTGATACACCAAAAAAAGGTGGCATTAAATATTAACAGAGACAATAAAATGTAAAAACAGACATAGTTGAATTTATAAAAACATTCATGAATTATAGGACGAAAATGCAGTAATTAGAGCCAGGCAGCTGCTGTCAAGGCCCATAAACCTGTGTCTGATAGACCTGAATTGATGTATACAGATTATGCTTCTTCTGTATGGCTACTTATCACAAAAAAGGAAGGAATAAAATAAAACAAACTTTTATTTCTCCTTTAAAGTGAAGGCATAATGAGTAGTTTCAAACACCAAAAAATCCACTCGTAGATAGCTTGTATGGAGATTAAAAGGTTTTCACCCATTGTCATATTGATTTATAAACTAATAAAAATTAAATTAGTCATTTATATTTGCAATTAGGCTATATTACTGGGGTGAGATAAGAGAATTCACAAAGTTATTTTGTATCAGGCAAAGCACAGTTTGCTCAGCCAGGGTTTAACTGTGTTGTGGGCTGGATTTTTTTGGAATGGTAGTTAGGTGTGTAGAAGGACCTACTTCTGGCCACATCTTCCAGAAGACATGGTATGGTGGCAAAAAGTGCCCAGACCTCCGATCTGGAAAAGAAGGGAAGGATTTGTACCAAAGTGTGTGGTAAAGTGCTGGAAGGAGTGTTTATTTTACCCAGAATACTCAGCTGGGTGAAATAAGAGAATCCAGAAAGCTATGTTGTCTCAGCAAAGCATAGTTTGCTGAGCCCGGTTATTTAAGACTTTGTAGTGATCTGTATTTTTTTTGGAATGGTAGGCAAGTTTGGAGGAGGACTTACCAGTCCACGCCCTTAGGGCTCATTCAGACGGCCGTATGTTGTCCGCAAAATGTGGATCCGTTTTTTTGCGGATTACATACTGACCCATTCAATAGTAAAAAGCGAGCAACCCCTTTAATATCCTGTGGCTTCACACAACTTGGATGCCCTGTTTTTTGCTGTACTGAGTGGAAAATAAAGCACTATTTCAGAATTTTAACCCCCAAAGTCTGAGAGTCTGTCATTGCCGACCCCACAGTAAGTACACAATCTATTGTTTCCAGAGCATTCATTCGTTTTTGATTATGGTATTATGGTAAGGTTACATCCACCAGTCTTACTACCAGTGCTGGTCGCAAATGCACATCCAACTCTATCTTCTTTGCTCTGTCACTACTTGCTCCCCTTGCCTCACTTCTTGTTTCTATCACACAGCCAATGCGTCTGCACTCTCACAGTGCACTTCCTATACTGCGCAGAGCAATTTTACATCTGCCTAGCTCTATGAGCACAGCCCTGGAAGAACAGTAAAACCGAGGGCAAAAAAACAGTCTAAGATTCAGAGGCATAGCGGAGACTGTAACACTAATTGAGGTGCCGGCTGCTGTTAAGTCTATGTGCGACAACATCCAAAGTCCAGAATACCCCTCACCTATAATACTTGAAAGGGCCCATCAAGCTCTTCGCCCACGGCCAAAGCCATCAGACCCACAAGAGACATAATCTGTCACTTCCTTAACTTCCAAGATAAAGAAGCAGTGTTAACGAAGTACCATGAAGCCCCCAAGGTGACTTACGAAGGGCATCAAATTAAAATTTACCAAGACTTGGCTCCTGTGACCCTGAAAAAGTGCAGAATGCTTAAACCTGACCAACTGGCTTACAAAACCGTAAGGTACAGTACCATCATCGATGGACTTTTCTGTTTCGGTGTATACTTTGTTTACAATGGCGCACACTTCATCCCAAGACTACAGACTATACTTTTTTCTCCTCAGTTTATGGCTCATACCAATGCCTAAGATTACCTCTGTGTAGAGGTGAATATAGCTCAATTCTCCTCTCTGACCACTCTCCCATAATACCTCTCAATTGATACACCAAAAAAAACAGAACTCTTTCTCAAAATGGCAACTAAATGAATATATCTTAGGCAACTTAGACACCAAACACACCTTTCGCAAATAATTGAAGACTACTTTACCATTAATAAGACCCCGGACATAACACCTGAAAACACTTGGGAAGCCCATAAAGCTTTATAAGATGTCATTGCATTAGCATTGCAGGCCCCAATTTAAAAAAGAAAAGACATAAACAAATGGATGCCCTTCATGACAAAATAAAATGGTTGGAATGCATACACAAACAATCTCTCCTAGCGACACAATTGGCTGAATTATCTAATTTCAGGCTGAACTTAAAAAACCTCTTAACACAGCCTCAGTGAAATACTATCAGCATTCCCAACATAAGATCTTTTGCCCATGGTAACAAAGCCTTCAAATTTCTGATGCAATGGATAAAACAGAAGGTAATGGGCCAACTATGTACAGCAACTTAAAGGACCTTCAGGGTAAAATAGCCCATGCATCTAAGGACTATTGCGCCCCACTTCAGAGATTACTATGGAATCATTGTATAACCTAGACTCTGCCCACCATTATGCGAGAAGCACCAGAGAGGACACAGCAACTAACTCCTTTCTAGACACCCTTAGCTTGCACACCCTGACTCACACAGACAGTTATTGGCTCCCCCTTCTCCCAAGAGGAACTTTATGAAGACTATTCAAAAATCTCCTAAAGGGAAAAGTCCAGGCCCTGCTGGACTCCAATCTTCTACTACTCTACCTTTCAACATCTGCTAATACTACATGTACTGTACTACCCATCTATAACCAAACACTAGAAAATAAACTTCTATTGAGGGAAATGACAAAAACACACATCACCTTAATTCCTAAGGAAGGGAACATGCATTATGCCCTAACTACCACGCCATCTCACTTCTCAACACTGACCTTAAACTAATGGCTAAAATGCTGGCAAATAGACTGGCAAAAATCCTACCCTCATTAGTTCATAGAGACAGGTGGGTTCGTAAAGGGAAGAGAAGGCAGGAACAACACGGCCAAGAGTGCTCAACATCTTATACTATACTAAACGCAAGGCCATTCCCATCATGCTTTTCAGCACAGATACTGGGAAGGCATTTGACAGAGTCAATTATGAAGCATGTTTGATGGTGTTCCATTTCCAGAACCTTTTATGTATGCAATTGACGGTATGTACTCCAACACATCTACCTCTATCACAGTCAACGGGGTCCTATCAGAACCTTTTAAGATAAGGAATGGAACCCGACAGGTCTGTCCACTCTCCCCAACCCTATTTGTCTTACCCTAGAACAGCTTCTGCATTTGATTAGAGTAGGTCAGGAAATTAGGGGCATAGAGATTGGAGATCAGGAACATAAAACCACAGCTGGGTGCGCTAATTCTGACACCCATATCTGGGTGTCAGAATTAGCGCATATCCTTCACAACTATTCTCCCTCAACTATAGCCCACTCAGGCATAAAATCTCTGACACACTTAAAAATTTGGACTCCCCCACATTGTTCTGGTTTGGGAGAAAGAATATTTTGTTCTCACTAGTATTGCCTAGATTAACATACTTGCAAAAGGTCCTTCCAATTTCAGCCCGAGCTTCTTATTAGGATTCTTTGAAAACATAATTTAGGTCCTACATATGGAATAAAAAGAAAGCTCACCTTTCATACAAAACCAAACTAATCCAAATGGTGAGAGGCATAGCCCTTCCAGTTCCATAACAATATGGAAAAGCAGTACTACTTTCACAAACGGTGAATGGGTTGAGAAACCAGCCACACAAATCCTGGGTAGCTATAGAACAATCATTAATGGGTTCAACATTCAGATCTATACTACTAGGACATAAAACTCTACCATACACCCCACCTTCTACAACTCCACTAATCAAAGCCACTTTGTCAACTTGGAAGTGGCTTCAAAGTACTCAGTATGTGAACCCTTCTCATTCCCCACTTCTTCAAGCTCAGGATTAGAGATGAGCGAGCATGCTCAGCCGAATTTGTACGCTATTCGTACGCTATTCGTACGCATTTGCTTATAGATTAAAATATGCGTATGAATAGCGTACGAATTTTAAAATGCGTACGCAAATACGCAAAAATGGCACTCGAGCATGCTCGGCTGAGCATGCTCGCTCATCTCTACTCAGGATATGTTCTACTCTGCCCCTAAAGCATTATACGAAGGATTACCATCAAATGTCAGAAAACTGAACTTGTAATGTGAGACCTTTTTAGGGAACCCGAATCCTTAGCATAGGCGTTAAAAAGTCCCATCTTACCTCGCTATATTATTGCCTATTCTACATATCCCAACATATTGAGATGGGAGACCTGACTTGCCCCCAGGTTTGGTTTGAAAGCTTGATCAGCAGCATCCCTAGCCCCCTAAGCTTATCTCACAACTCTACAACAGACTACGCATCTCAGCCCCAAGTATCACTCCAGCCTTCATTAGACTTTGGGAAAAGGACCTGCAATGCACTTTTACACACACAGAAGTAGATTCAATACTTATATCTCCATCCATAACATCCAGGAAAATGGATATAACATCATCACCAGATGGTATAAAACCCCCGATAAAACATGTCTATACTCCACATCCCCCTCTGATATATGATGGAGATGCCTAAAAGAAAGAGACACCTTCATCCACATTTGATGGACATGCACAACAATACTCCAATGGTGGGAACAAATATTAAAAACCAACAATTGGATCTGTGGCACTGCGCTCCAGACATCTCCCAAGATAGTTTTCCTGGGCCTTTACCCTTCCATACATACGTGTATTAACCTCATACTATTCAAGCAGCTGATAACAGCAGCACGATGCTTGATCCCAAAAGACCGGATCTTGACTGACCTCCCTACAGTTGAGCAGTGGGAATTGAAGGTAGATCACATACGCCGATTTGAAGAGATGGGAGATGTGGGATAATCATAGATTTGCCAAACTTTGGCAAGTGTGGAAAACAGACATACCTCACCCTCTTCCCCACACACACTAGATTAAACCATAGACATAGGACATAACAATGTCTATAAGGGGGTGGAGCTTTCAGGCTGAGCCGGATGCACGCATGTGCTTGAGCTCTGTCATTGGCCTACCCATCCCAGTCTTTATTATAGCTTCAAAAACCCAGAAAAATGGGCAAAACTTTGAGAGAGAACCAGAGACCATGGAGGCACCCCGAGAAACAATTCTTCACAAGGAGAGATTGAGCGTTTTATGAGGAAAACTTCGGCGGTGACTGCGCCATAGCCATCCAAGATGGCGCCGACTAGAAGGATTGAGATCTCAGAAACAGGAGAAGAAGGCTCAGAGTGAGAGGACGACAGTGAAGTGGATGAAACGCTTCCTGGAGAAGAAAAGGTGATTTCTAAATCTTTTCTTAAGACTTTACTTACCTAGTCACATGAATCCATAATGAAGGAACTGAAGGACTTAAGACAAGACCTGCGCCATATCCACAATAGAATGAAGGTCATGGAAACCTCCCAAACGGCGGTTATAGAATTTAATTCAGCAGTCTCTTCAAACTTAGATAACTGTCAAGCACATGTAAATTAACTGTACTCTTTGGTGAAAGATCAACACAATCGCAGTCGCCGCAATAACTTACGCTTGAAAGGCCTACCAGAGTTAGTAGCACCAGACGCAATCATGTCTACGCTGCACACTATCTTTAGCTCTATGTTGGGACCTGAACCCGGTGATCTCTCTATGGACCGTGCTCACAGAGCCCTCCGTCCTCCTCCAAAAACTCATGAGGCACCAAGAGATGTTATTTGTCGGATGACTAGCTATCAATCTAAAGAAAAGATTTTAATAGCTTAAAGAAAAGCAGCCACAATAGAACATGAAGGTTCCACAATTACTATATATCAAGATCGTTCACCAATGACACTGCAAAAGCGCAATTGCCTGTGACCATTGCTGGAAATCTTAAAACGTAGAAATATCACATATAGATGGCTGCATCCCTTTGGATTACTTGTTAACACACCAGGCAGAAAAGTGTTCATTAGATCTCATGCAGACCTTCAACAAGTCTACGAGACTTTGGAAATTGATGTGCCGGAGATTTCAGACTGGTGCCAAGCCCAGAAAATAGCAGAGTTGCCGTCACTTCCACAGATCACACCTTGGACACTGTTGAGCTCCTCCAAGACCCATCGTGGAAGACATACTCCCAACAAAATGACTCCAAAGAGGTTCCAAATCAATGAGGCCCAGCAGATGGAGATGGAGTGACCCATTTTCTGCTTACCAAGTAGCTGCCCATCACTATTCTTTTTGCTATTCTATCTCCTTTTTTCTCCTTTCCTCTCTTTGAGCTTGCTTTCCTGTCATTTTTTTCTTTCCTACCTCATTATTCACACAGATTTATTTTTTTATTGTCAGCCATCTCAACCTGCTTACTAGACTCTGGTTCTGACTTACATTCTGTAATATCTTTACGGTTCTATCATTACCATATGTTTATCAAGCTTACTTAGTTGGGGTTCATTTAAAACCCATTTTGGCAGGCCCGGGATGGGGCCTCTGGCTGTGTGAATGGAAGCCCTTTCCCCCACAGTTTTAAGGGAGTACGCCTACCCTTCTCCCCTCTTATGCAACTGTAATGAGTTACCACTTTATTCACGTGTTACTATAGGTGAATCATTTGTTGATTTTTTTTTACATTTCCATCCCCCTTTTCCTCCCGTGAACCTATGTCTCCCCCACCCTCCCTCCCCAGGAGGTTTTTTGAAGCCCTGAAAATGTCTAGAGACCTGGTCAGCGAGCTGCCAGTTGAATATGTTATGATTCTTCCATTAGCATACAAGGTTCTACATCTCTATGAAGATCATGGCTGATCTGACTGTCTGTTCATTTAATGTGAAGGGCATGAACGCACCGGAAAAGAGAAGCCAAATTTGTCGTTTTGTACAAAAGAACCAGGTAGGAATTGCCTTTTTATAAGAAACACATTTTAGAGAAAAACATATTCCAAGACTTAAGCAATTGATTTATTCACAATGGTATCACAGCACCTTCCCGTCCTCAGCATCCCGAGGTGTCAGTACGTATAACATTTCACAAAAACATCTCTTTTTCACTGCATTCTGCCGACACAGACCCAGATGGAAACCAACTGTATACCTTTGGTAATATGTATGCTCCAAATGTCAACCAAGCAGTCTGGATCTGTAACACACTCAACATTTTTAGATCTTATGTGGAAGGATGCATTATTCTAGGTGGTGATTTTAACATTTCACTGAACACAGATATAGATTCCTCGACCTCATCCTCATCACCTTCTAGGAAGGTGGTGAATAAAGTTACAGAAAAAATAGCAGAATTTGCCTTAGCAGATGTATGGAGGACTTTCCATCCTCAAGATCGGGATTATTCCTTATACTCTCACCTCCACAAAAATTACTATAGACTTGACTATATTTTAGTACCACCTAATCAATCAGCTAAAATATTTCCGGATTGTGACACCACTTGCTGGAGGTGTAGGAGAGGGAGGGGATCATATATCCATATTTGGTGGCACTGTCCCAAGATTGCAGACATCTGGTCTCAGGTGAAGGGAGAATTAGCAAATATCTGCGGAAGGAATATCCCCTTATCTCCAAAGACTTATCTTCTTGGTGTATTCACAGATCTGAAGCTTCCTAATAAAACTAAATCACGACTACACCCACTTTTGGCAATAGCAAGAATATTAACTGCATGTCATTGGAAATCAGATAAACCCCCTACTCTAGTGCACTGGCAAACTAAAGGAGATCAGATTTACACATGCCATAGCCAAATTTACTCACATTTGGAAACCTTGGAAAAAATACAGAGGTTATTCTGATAAGATCTGATGTAACAGCCTTTTCTCATAGATAACATATGTGACACCACTTTAACTTATGTTCCTTATTTGCTGGTAAAGATCATAAAATAACAAATTGTACCTCACATCCCCCCACCCTCTTCCCTTCTTTTTTTCCTCTTCTGCCCCCCCCCCCCCCATTTGTTTTTGATGCTGCATTATTCCTTAAACACACATGCGTTATATTTGCACTGTTTGTCTTACTATGTTAACCTGTTGTCATATTTCAGTTAACCCAGATGAGAAATATGTAGATACTAAGCTATCTTTGAAGGTGTATTTATATGATGTAAATGGACAACATATTGTGTACCACTTATCTACACACCAATGTGTTATTGTCAACTTGATTGTTTGTAATATTGTAAACTTCAATAAAAAAAAAAAATAACAATGTCTATAAGATAGTCACGTACACATTAGGATTTAGGCCTTCCACCACCAATAATAACACCCATAGCCAATTTTGCTGAATGTGGAGAACCAGGGTGAATCCCCTCCTCTGTAATGTGCATTCGATCTGAAATTGTGATCCTACATTTCAGTGACTTTGTGTACAAATCAATTGTTAATCCCCAATTTGATGTTCATTTACCAGAGGCCTGTTGCGTGCCTCTATTTGCATGAAAGAATTCTCAAATAAAGCATTTGAAAAATAAAAAATAAATAAAAATAAAAAATGCACAATCCCTGTAATTAATAAATTAATAATGTGATTGATTCATGGGTCGAATAAAGTTGTGTTCAATTTTTTTGAATAAATAAATTGAGTCACTCAAACAAAAAAGTTCAAAGGACATTCAAGGGCAATAATGTGCAAGTTATAGTCAACTATTTCTCAATCTTATAGCTGCTCTACTCAAACTGAGGTTTCTTGTGAAACAAACCAAATCCTGTCAGTTGATCCAGATAGTGGTTATGATAAGTGTATGGGCAAATAAAAATGAAAAGTGAGTAACATTTACAGTTACAAATATAGAATACATTTTTATGCTTCAAAAATTGGTGTGGAAAAATATGCAAACTGACAATGAAAAGTTTTATCATTCAGAGTCTGAACATGAACATATGCAGGTAAACAAGAATCTTTTGTCAAGTTTATAATCACAAGTAGCCAGTCATGTCAATGAAAAAGTCCTATCCTAATATGCTCTTCAGCGCCAGCAAAGGTTCATTCAAAACCAATGTTACATAATGTCACTCACCTCCAAATTGTTTGTTGGTGACAATAGTGATCACTAGAACACTGTAGCGGAAGATCCAGCGTTTTACTTATCTTCTGATGATGAACTTGCAGATGAGGATGAGTCATTTGTTATGCCAAACAATGAAGACATTGCTAATTACTAGGAAGAGCCAGAAAATAATCCATTTTTCATCATCACCGGAGACAGCATTGACCTATTGAGTGATCCTAAATATGTTTTTTTCCTCATTTGTCAAGAAACTCTTCTTTAAAATCAATCGCAGCTCATGCACACCCATAATTTACCGAAGCTCATTTTGACATCATGGCTAAATGTTGATAACAGATGGTTGTTGCCCAAAGGGTAATCAGAGTATCTGTGTCTTATGGCACAGCCAGCTATATATTCTAAGAACAGCAGCTGTAAATGTTACACTAGCTTCTACGGTTTTGCTGAGTGGTTCCAGCTTTTTAAAAACTAAACATCTCTTTGACCTAATGAAAGTTCAGTCTACATACAAAATTACATTTTACTGGAAGACGGTGATGGGGACAAGCCTCCCTAGCATCTCGGGTGACACCAGGGAGGCCTCCCCATCACTGCCTGCCATTGGCTGGCACCAATGCCCGCACCCCCCTCGCCCCGGCCCTGCCACCGGATGTTTTCATCCGCACACAGGGAGAAGCAGCGGCAGCCACGTGGGCACCAAGAATGGCGCAGGAAGCTGGGAGCCAAGTAAGTACAATCAGTGTGAGGGGCCCGGACATATGGGGAGGGCATTTCCAGGCTCAGATAACCCCTTTAGGCCCTTTGACTACTGCCCACTGACTTTATACGTCCTATCTGCACATACCCCGTGCAGACAGCATGTATATAAATGGTCAAGCAGCTCTTTAATCACAGTGCTGGTATTAAAGCGTCTTCAATCTAGCACAGTGGCTCTCAACTCCAGTCCTCGGGACCCACCTGCCAGTCAGGTTTTCAGGATTTCCTTAGTTTAGACCAGCTGATATAATTAGCGTCCATCCATCAGGACTTACCACAGGTATTCATTCTGTGGGATATTCCTAAATCCTGACTGGCAGGTGGGTCCCGAGGACTGGAGTTGAGAACCACTGATCTAGCAGGAGCAGGTCGAATCCTGGCTGTAAGACACAGTGGGTACCTTGAGAAGAAAACAGGAGCGATTTATTACCACTCTTGCCTTCTCCAGTGCCAGCAGAAGATTGCGAAGAGAGGGAGAGCAGGAAGGAGCCGCTTTCTCTATTAGTCCCGGCGGTCATGTGACTGCTGGGTGTCTCGGGGCAGGAGCAGTGCTGCAGGGGCTCTGTGCTGATTTCCCCTGTAACTGGCACTCTTATGAATGCCCCAGTCACAGTGGAAACAGTTCAAGTAAAAAAAAAAGACAGTGTCCTCCAGAGGTATTTTAATGACCTCTTGGGGGACATATTTTGTGCCAAAAATAAATTAAAATATAAATAAAAAATAATAAAAAATACAAAAAATGTAAAAAATAATTTTCCGTCATCTGTAAATTTTTCTGGAAGTTTGATCTTAGGTTCCAGAGACAGCGAACCAAGGAACTTTCCAGCGACCCCTAAATAGTCTCCTGATTATGGACCCTCTGGGCTAAGTCCTGGACCATCAGGGTTAGTGCCCATGTACATGACTGTATGCCCTCTAAGACATGCGGTTCATGAGCGGGCCATGTGTCCCAGAGCGGCATTGATCGTGTGCACGGGAGCGCACAGCATCATGGGTTACTATGACATTGTGTGCGTCAGGCCGCCCATGGGACTACTGTCCCACAATCATAAAATATAGGGCTCTTACTCTACATTTGCTCCCATAAATCACTGACTGAATTCATGATGCGGAACAACAGGCAGAGTTAAGTAAGGTCATTGAATATGTGTAGACTTAAACTGCCCAGATCCACTATCCCTGCCTACATGCACAATCACCTTAGGCAATGACCCACAACTGGATGACAGTCCCTATACTGCAATATATTCCGTTCGACACACAGAGACAAACAGAAGCAAAAACACAATCGTAGTCATATGGAATAAGGGTCAAAAGCCAGACGGTCAACACAGTACAAATACGCCAGGAGATCAAATATGATACCAGAATCCAAAACCATAGTCCTAAATCCAATCCAGAATTTAAAGCCAGGGGAGTCTGTAATAACAACAGGGAGAAGACAAAAAATAAATTGGTATCTGAACTCAGATGTTGGCCTTTACACAGAGGAAAGGCAACTCCCACTGGAATGTCTGCACGCATCACAGAACTAGCACCCATGTGCTCTGATGCTCAGGACCCCCAGCGCACATCCTTTTTGGCCCATGCTAATAGGGCCGCCAGCACTACTGATACCATGCCTCTAACTCCACCCAATGCTTATATATACACACTCAATCCCATCCAGTCCCCTTTGTGCTGCCACATTGTAGTTATTCCCCCTTTGTGACTCCACACATTAGTTTTTCCCCCTTAGTGACCCCACACAGTAGTTATGCCCACATTGTGCCCCCACACAGTAGTAATGATATATTGTGCCCACTCACAGTAGTTATGCCCACATTGTACCCCTTCAAAGTAGTTATGCCTACATTGTGCAACTTTCTCATTAGTTATACCCACATTGTGCCCTTTTCACAGTAGTTATGCATCCTTTACAGTAGTACCCTATTTACAGTAGTTATGCATACATTGTGCTCCTTTCTCAATACTTTTGCCCACATTGTGCCCCTTTCACAGTAGTTATACCTCTCTCATACTAGTTCCTCTTTAACAGTACGTATGCCCACATTGTGCTCCCTCATAGTAGTTATGCCCACATTGTTTTTCCTCACAGTATTTATTCCCTCCTTACAGTAGCATCCCTTCCAAAGTTGTCATGCCCACGCTATTCCCCCTTTCATAATAGTTATGCCCAAATTGTGCCTGTTTCACAGTAGTTATTCCCCTTTACAGTAGTGCCCCATTAAAAGTAGTTATGCCTAAAATGTTCCCCCTTCATAGTAGATATACCCATATTGAGACCTCTTACCATAGCTATGCCCACCTTATGTCCCTTTAACAGTAGTTATGCCCACATGGAGTCCCAACACAGTAGTTATGGCCATATTATGCCCCCTTCACAGTAGTTATGTTCACATTGTGACCCCCTCACAGTAGTTATGCCCATATTGTGCACTTTTCTTTACCCGCCTACTGAAAAAAACACCCAGCACCAGCAGGAAACAGAGGAGAACCTGAACCAGCAGTTGGTGGCATACTTTGACTGCATCCTGCCACCCCAGATCCAGGATCCTCTGAGCTACTGGGCAGCCAAACTTGATTTGTGGCTGCAACTGGCCGAGTTTGCCCTGGACAAGCTTTCCTGCCTGGCCAGTAGTGGGCATCAGACCAGGTATTTAGTGCTGGGGACATGATTACCCGAAAAAGAACTTTTGAACACCAAGTGTTGAGAGACTAACCTTTGTGTAAAGATGAATCAGGTGTGGATCAGCCAGGATTTCCACATGCCAGTGCCTGATGCACCAGACTAGATCATTCAGAGTGCCACACCAAAACATTGTGAAAAATGGCCACCTAGTTTGTCACTGTTCTGATACTGCCACCCACCTGAGGCTACACACCTGCTGCCATTTTCTCCTACTACCACTATCTTGTGCTGGTACTGCTACTGCAGTTGCCCCCCCACCTCCCCACTCTGTAACCGAGCCACCATGTTGACTCCTCATGCTGTTGCCACCATCACCACTCTGCGACTGTGCCACTAGTGTCCCGGTTTTGCTTTGGTGACATCACCATTTATTTAACCCTTCTTCAGATCTCTCAGAATAAAGGATAAATGAAAAACACAATGAATCCTGTCTTTAGAGCATCCATAAGGCCTCTATCACACGGTCAGTATTTCTCACCAGGATTTTCTTATGATTTGGAAGCATACATAAAACAGGAGTGTGTCCAAAACACAGAGGACATGCAAATATTTCCATCACATTTTTATCTCTGTTTTTGCCTTACCAATACTGATCAAATTCTATGTGCCCACAGCTTAAAAGCTTGTTGATTGGCTGCCCTGCAGCCTTTCAACAAGCTTTATTAAATGCCAGAACACCGAACTCTAACCCAAACTTTTCCAGCAAAGTTCGGGTTTATGTTCGGGTACCTGAACTCGCAAACTTCGGTACGAACCCAAACTTTACAGTTCGGGTTTGCTCAACACTAGACAGGGACCTTTTTTTTGGGGTCTTTCTTCTGAAGGATGAGAAGAAGGGAAAAATAAACAGTGACGTCAACACAAACTACTTGTATCAAGGTGTAACAGAATAGGTTCTCTAGCAAACTATGTGGAATCAGCTGATGGTGTAAAAGGAGTGCATTTTTTCACTCTGTAGTAGGATCTTGGGCCACTGCATGGTTCTTTATACCTGATGCTAACATTGACCTGTAAGGCTAAGTTCACACTTTAGTTTTTGACCAGTAACTGACCAAATAAATGAAGTGTGAAGTAATCCTAAGACTGACGCCTATCACCTGCCTATCATGCTGACGCACAGTAACTGTTTTACAACCACTGCGAACTAGCTACTGTATGCATGTTTCTGCAATGAACATTGATGTACACTCTCCCTGCAGCCGTAAAGTAGTGTAGCTGATTTTGAACAAGCTTGTTCACAAATAGAGATGAGCGAGTAGTGAAATATTCGAAAGTTCGAAATTCGATTCGAATAGACCGCGAAATTCGACTATTCGACCGAATATCGAATCCCATTAAAGTCTATGGGAAAAAAATGCTCGCCACTTGGAAATCTCAATTCGACCACTTGGAGGTCACCAAGTCAACCCTGAAACCTCAGAAAAGGATGCCAACACTGCTGGAATGCAACTGGGACAGCAGGGGAAGCATGTCTGGGTGCATATAACGCGCCCAAGTTGCACTATTACGCCACTATCACAGCCTCTCAACAATACACTCCAAAGACAATGTAACCTCTCTGTAAAGTGAGACCATA
>ONZH01026807.1:0-19754 GCA_900303285.1 Rhinella marina
GATGACGTCCATGTGCATTCCATATTTTGAAGAATGAAACAGCTCTCCCCGAATAGAACAGTCTTCTGTCCATAATGTGGACAATAATAGAACATGTTCTACCCATTTGTTGAACAGACATACGAAAACAGAATGCACACAGAGTAACTTCCGTTTTTTTGCGGACCCATTGAAATGAATGTTTCTATCTACATACAATCTGCAAAAAACAACAGAACGGACATGGAAAGAAAATACGGTAATGTGCATGCAACGGAGCCTGCAAGGTGATAACCAGTCCAGTGTTCGGTTATTAAGTCTCATAGGTATAAATGGAGGGCAGCTTCACATGCACGGTGCACCTTCTGGGACTTTGCAGGCTCTTTTCTAACGGTAGGTGAGGGTCCCAGAGGTGCTATTCACACCCATCAAGGGCATATCCATAGTGTTATGACCCCAATTATACAATTGGAATATCCCTTTAAAGTGGCTATCACCACAAAATATAATGTAATCTGCAGGCAGTGTGTTATAGAGCAGGAGGAGCTGAGCAGATTATATATAAAGAGAACCTGTCACCATGTAATCTGCAGGCAGTGTGTTATAGAGCAGGAGGAGCTGAGCAGATTATATATAAAGAACCTGTCACCATGTAATCTGCAGACAGTGTGTTATAGAGCAGGAGGAGCTGAGCAGATTATATATAAAGAACCTGTCACCATGTAATCTGCAGGCAGTGTGTTATAGAGCAGGAGGAGCTGAGCAGATTATATATAAAGAGAACCTGTCACCATGTAATCTACAGGCAGAGTGTTATAGAGCAGGAGGAGCTGAGCAGATTATATATAAAGAGAACCTGTCACCATGTAATCTATAGGCAGAGTGTTATAGAGCAGGAGGAGCTGAGCAGATTATATATAAAAAGAACCTGTCACCGTGTAATCTGCAGGCAGTGTGTTATAGAGCAGGAGGAGCTGAGCAGATTATATATAAAGAGAACCTGTCACCGTGTAATCTACAGGCAGAGTGTTATAGAGCAGGAGGAGCTGAGCAGATTATATATAAAGAGAACCTGTCACCGTGTAATCTACAGGCAGAGTGTTATAGAGCAGGAGGAGCTGAGCAGATTATATATAAAGAGAACCTGTCACCGTGTAATCTACAGGCAGTGTGTTATAGAGCAGGAGGAGCTGAGCAGATTATATATAAAGAGAACCTGTCACCGTGTAATCTGCAGGCAGTGTGTTATAGAGCAGGAGGAGCTGAGCAGATTATATATAAAGAGAACCTGTCACCATGTAATCTGCAGGCAGTGTGTTACAGAGCAGGAGGAGCAGAGCAGATTATATATAAAGAGAACCTGTCACCGTGTAATCTGCAGGCAGTGTGTTATAGAGCAGGAGGAGCTGAGCAGATTATATATAAAGAGAATAGTGTTGAGCGAGCATGCTTGGCCGAACTTGTCCACTC
Organism: Rhinella marina; assembly: GCA_900303285.1. Lineage (NCBI taxonomy): Eukaryota > Metazoa > Chordata > Amphibia > Anura > Bufonidae > Rhinella > Rhinella marina. Next base: position 1,450 of record ONZH01026807.1, read on the forward strand.
CCTGCACCAATACGGATCTGTCATGACCCTAATGCAAGTCAATGGAGGATGGATCCGTTTGGTGTGACACAATAGTAAATGAATCCGGCTGGAGAAGGAAAAAAGGGGGGACCCCACGCCATTTTTTTAAAAATTATTTAATTATTTTTGAAAAAAAATGGCGTGGGGTCCCCCCCTTTTTTCCTTCTCCAGCCAGATACAACCAGCAGCGGCAGCCTGGCACTACCAGGGTGGGAAGGGACACTGTTATTGGCCCTTCCCAGCCTAATGGTACCATCCTGCAGCCACCCCAGAGCCAGACCCTCAATTTAGAAGGTCCGGTCCTGCGGGTACCCGGCTCTTCCCGACACCCCTGGTGGCGGTGGGTGCCGAGGTAATAGATGTTGGGGTTAGTGCTGGCCTGCCATACCGGCAAGCACTAAGCCCAGTATTAGTAATCAGGACCGTTTGTAGATAGCCATGATTACTAAAACTGCAGTGTTGGGAAAAAAAAAAAAACATACACACACTTATAAAATATTTTATTGAAATAAATACTCCCCCAGACCCCTGTTTGACCATTTTATTTATAAAATATAAAAGCTGGTCCGACGTAATCCACCGAATCCGACGTAGTCCTCTGCATTCACGATCCTGAAAGATAGAAAACAAACAAACAAACACAAACCACTTACCTCCTCCTCCGGCTTCTTCTCCTAAGCAGCGGAGCCTCTTCCTTACATTGCGCCCTCTGCTTGTGAATGAAAAAAAAAATCACACCTTGAATTATTATAGCGTGCTTCTGGACTCGCGATTCCTCCCTCCAGCAGGTGGCGCTGTGGTAAAACTTACCACTCTGCGCGCCCTCTTCCTGCTGGAAGACGTTGGGAGCTGCCAGGGAAGATAAGTAGTGTCTGTGTCTTTTTTTTATTTTTTATTTAGGATACTTGTGTAAACCAGGCACCCCCCACTCTTCCGAGCAGGGGGTGCCTGGTTTAGTCCCATAGACTTCAATTATGCTCGGCCGAGCACTCGAGCACCCCTGAGTGCTCGGCCAGAGCACCCAAGCGTACAAGCACCTGGGTGCTCGATCATCACTAAAAGAGAACCTGTCACCATGTAATCTGCAGGCAGTGTGTTATAGATCAGGAGGAGCTGAGCAGATTATATATAAAGAGAACCTGTTACCATGTAATCTGCAGGCAGTATGTTATAGGGCAGGAGGAGCTGAGCAGACTGATATATGTATACTATAGGAAAAAAGTGTAAGGCTGCTTTCACACTGCCGTTATAGCTAGATCCGGCAGGGTTCAGCAATAACGCTTCCGTTACTGATAATACAACCGCCTGCATCCATTCTGAACGGATCCGGTTTTATTATCTTTAACATCGCTTGGACGGATCCGTCCTGAACTCCAATGAAAGCCAATGGAGGATGAATCAGTTTTCTATTGTGTCACACAGAACAGATCCGACCCCATTGGCTTGCATTGGGGGTCAATACGGATCCGTCTTGGTGTGGATCCCCAGACCGGAGAGCAAACCGCAGCATGTTGGAGACGCAAGTGAACTGAACGGAATGCTTTTAGCTCTCCTTTCTCTTCAGTTCAGTTTTGTCCCCATTGACAATGAATGGAGGCAAAACTGAAGCGTTTTTTCCAGTATTGAGCCCCTATGATGGAACTCAATACCAGAAAAAAAAAGAAAATTTTGAAAGTAGCCTAATTTAAAATAATTTATACTTCTTAGTTCTGTTATCTCTGACTCTGTTCTCAGAGGAGGTGTTATCAGTGACCTTTGCATAGCTGTAGACCCCCGGGTGTGGTGGGGAGGTGTTATCAGTGATAGCATTCTCTGTGTATGTATATAAAGAGATAGCGATCACTTCCAACCCCAAACCGATTTGAATGAAACTCATTGTGACCAAGAATTGCACAATCAATTAGCCTTCAGATGCCTTTATTAATGTAGAATGGAATGTATAGTCTGTCTTGACACTGTTAATGGCCGTGCGGTACTAACAGTTAAGACTAAGGCCCCATTCACACGACCATATTATTGCGGGTCCACGCCTATACTTGTCCTTGCGCATGGACAAGTATAGGACATGCTTCAAAGGAGCCGCGGCACGGAGCTATCTTCGTGCGGCGGCACCCGGCCACATAGAGGTGAATGGGGCCGCATCTATTCCGCAATTTTCGTGTGAATGGGGCCTAACTATGTAAGGCTCCATTCAGACGACCGTGTGTCATGGCCATATACGGGCCATGAAAGCCCGGCCTGTGCTGCCCCAGAGGACGCGAGCGTATGGCGTCATTGGTTGCTATGACGCCGTGCGCTTCCTGAGGCCATCGCCGTACAGTGAAACACTGTACACTGTGCAGCGGCGGCCTCAGGAAGCGCATGGTGTCATAGCAACCAATGACGCCGTGCGCTCCCGTCCTCTGGGGCAGCACAGGCCAGGCTTTCACGGCCCGTATATGGCCGTGAAACACGGTCGTCTGAATGGTGCCTTAGGCCACTGATGGAGATGGCTAATTGACCACCCTAACTGTGCTTGCCCACTGTTGATGCTGTGTGCTGTGGAGGTCACTTCTGAGGGCACTGTGTGCTGTTAAACATAACAGTTGACCTATGCTGCGCACATCCTAACAGCGCACATCCTCCCTCCCCCAGCCTCAAATCCCAAGGGAACGTCTGCCAATAAGTTTACCTGTTCTGAGCGCTTCTTCAGCACAGCTGCATCTTCAAGTTTAGCTGTCAGCTGAAGAAGCGCTGAGAATACTAGGATCGCACAACTCCCAACATAACACACCACCCGACCCCTCACTAGGCCCCTGGGAAGAGCCAGCCACTTACAATTCTGCGGAGCTGCTGGGAGGATGTCTCTCTCGTTCAGTGTGCAGGTGACGTCTGGACGGGATCCAACTGTTCTCTTCTCACACTAACACTTCCGGTTCCTGCGCAGTGACGCAGGGGGCAGCGTCATTCCACAGACCGCCCCTTCTGAGTACACTTAGTCCGCAGACAGGGTGAGTGACTTATTGATTGATAGTCTTGTGTACTTCAAAAAGTCTGAAAGCCGGGACATGCAGGCAGCCGCCCGGGACAGCGAGACAGCGGTGAAAAACCGGGACTGTCCCACAGGATCCGGGACTGTTGCTGTAGCCGGATCCGGAATGACCCCCCATTGCATGTCAATGGAGGACAGATCCGGATTACTGGTGTGTCACACCAAACGGATCCGTCCCCATTGACTTGCATTGGGGGTCATTCCGGATCCGTCTTGGTGCGGATCCCTGGACCGGAGAGCAAACTGCAGCATGCTGCGGTTTGTTCTCCGGTCTGAAGACGGAATGGAATGCTTTCAGGAGCATTCCGTTGTCTTCAGTTCAGTTTTGTCCCCATTGACAATGAATGGGGACAAAACTGAAGCGTTTTTTTCCGGTATTGAGCCCCTATGACGGAACTCAGTACCGGAATTTAAAAACGCTAGTGTGAAAGTAGCCTCAGACCTCTTGGGTTCATCGCATTCATGAACAGGACATTAGAGGACAATAAAATGTTCACACTTCTTATCTATAATCCTCATGTATAATTGCTCCAACAATTTTCTGTTACAAATGTTTGTTTACTCCTCCACTCAAATTGATCTGCTTCACATCACTTGTCTCATGTACCTCATTATTCCTATGTACTTTGGTGTATAAATATGTGACTTTCCAGATACTGTCTTAAGAGACGCCTGACGAAGAGGCACAGGTTGCCTCGATAGCTTGCAATTTTGTCATCATCATTTCAGTTATCTATTAAAAAGGTATCAACCACTGAGGAGTCTCAATCTTTTTTCATCCTTGTGTGTTACAGTACAGCATTGCCATGTGCTGATGTGAGGGGGTCACCAGCTGGGGTCCCCAGGATGAGACATATGATACCCCATTTGAATACCTCTGTGATTATATTCAATAAGCTATAAGTCAGTTAATGCAGTTTGTGTGACCGACCACTAGAGGCCCTTAGTCGGGCAGCCTCCTTAGTTGACAATTAATATAAAAAGAAAAGTAATCTTATTTATTTTGTGCACTGGGTTGAGGGTTGCTATGTCCTGATGACAAGTGACTCCCTTGGGAAAGGCTAGAGAGGCTTGTGAGAGGAAGTTGCAGGAGTGCAGAAAGTGGGCAGTTAGAGAGCAATAGATTCAGAGGTGCCTGCTAAGTTGTTTACCTGAGGTGTGCTATGATCAGCCAAATATCCAAGGCTTAATCCCCAGTGAGCAAGAGAGGACTGTTGAAGATCTGCTGTTGCCTGCTAAAGTCTTCCGTTTATAACCAGGAGCTGAGGAGATCAAAATTCTGCCTGCCCTGAGGCCATCAAGAGAACCAAGCTGCAATTCAGGCCTGCTTGGTTAGTGCGTACTTTGAATGGGACTTAAATCCTGAGCTCAGGTCCATCCCTGCAATCATGGTGAGGACAAGTTTTGGCACTGCTGTAGCAGTTAAAGCCTAACTGTGGCATCAAATGGATCCACATCCCTGTTCTGGAGTTACAAGTAGCCAGGTGTGAGGTCAAGGCAGTCTAGCTGGTGTGGGGTGGTGGGTATTACCGGCATCTGGGAGGGATAATGTGGGTTTTTTCCTTTGTTTGGTATCTGTGAGCCACAGTGCCCCTCAGCCAAGATCCAGGATGCATAGATCCCAAATTTGGTGTTGATTTCTAGTAGTTCTGGTTCTCTGTGTTGGGTTAGGATATCCTCCACATTTGGCGGCCTTTATATCAAAATACAAATCCTCAAAGGGACTCTGTCACCTAAGTTTCACCAATATTACTAAGAGCACTGCCCCACAGAAGATTGCAGACACATCCCAAACATACCCATGTGCACTTTGTGCCTTTATTCCATGTCCAGGAAAAGAACTTTTATTCTGCTGAAAAACAGCTCCCAAGTGCCCAACTGAAAGTGAAAGTAAAAACAGCTTTCACTACTGACTTGATTTCTAACAGTTATATCTTCTGATATAATGCTAAGATTCTGGTATCATTTGAAAGGTTGGAATGTCAGATTTCAAACAAGTTCAGGTTCATATTTCTAGTGGCTACCAATGCCAAGATATGAGCAACTAAAGCAGCCCTCCCCCTTCAGTCTGGTTTGTTTTGGGCACTTGCAGCAGCAGAGCTGGGCACTTGGGAGCTGTTTTCCAGGCCCTGCACTTGCCCTGCAGTATCCCTGATATGTGTAATATGGATTCCCAGAGCAATTACACCCCAATTTTCACAAAACAGGTCTCAGAGTTTCAGAACTTTACACACAGTGCTTCTGCTCGTCTCAGCAGTCTCAGCAGAAGTGATGTGTCACTGGCTTACTGAGCCTAAGCCAATCAGAGCAAGCCCTGCCCACTAGGTCAGGTGACCGCTTTCTTCCCGGGCTTTCGCGCACGATAAACGAACTAACAGTAAAAGTTCGCTAATGAATTGAATTCGTACGCAATAGCGTATAATTTATAGGGCAACTACATAGCGAATGCGTACAAAGCCGAAGCGAATCACCTAATATTCGGATTCGCTTCGCAGCTAAAAATTTCCAAGATTCGATACGAATCAAAGAATCGACGAATAGATTCGCTCATCTCTACTAGGAGGGTAAAGGGGAATATTATCTACATTATCTACTATGATTCATATTACTAACTAGTTTAGCTCCTATGGTAGTAGTTATTTAATATTCAATAATATTAGTTAATATACTGTATCTCTTTTTATATTTAATATGTATTCAAGTTTCTGCATTTATATTGGTGAGCCAGCCAGGAGTTATTAAATGGTAAATATTAATTAACAGATCTCCTTTTATACTGTCAATGGGTAGCTGGAAGGAAGGGCAGGTGTGTTTATCATGAATATCATTGGACTCCTTGGGGGCAGCATGCTGAAAATGCTAACATGTGAAACCTTATAATCTCCTGCACTTTAAAACATAAGTGACAGACCATTGAAATCAGTGTTTCAACCCTTTACTGTATTCTGCCATCAGATAGTAGCATAGTGGGCCTGGCAGGTTTCTTTCAGAGAGGTCTGGCAAGTAACAGATTCCCTTTAGTCCATGCTCAAGCATAGTGAATATGTTCCAAGTTGGATTTCTTTTGTATATCTTGTAATGAGCAACATATTTAAAGCAAGTGTGTACTCCATGCTGATGCCTGTGATTTAGTCTTCTTGCCTCATTAGCACTTTTATCTGATTGCTGATTGATGACCTAGTCTCTCTGCCTTGTGGTTTGGATCCTGACATGCCCTCCTGGTTTTGTGTTTTCTACTCTGATCCTTCCTGATGTTTGACCTTGTCTAGCCTATCTTTGTGAATATATGTCTTTTTTTTCCTTTTAGTCCCCAGCAGTTAGTAGTAGGCGCCTTTTTACTATAGTGTGCAAGCATGGCCACCACTGCCGGATTGCAGGGTGGTCATAACCTCTGGCTACGAGCAGTCTATAATGTAATAGAAAAATGAATCAAGCCAGCAAAGGAGGCAATATGGACAATACATTAGTAATTGCCTTGTATTAATTTTCTCTACATGATAAATGCCACTTGCCTAAGAGAGACAACCCTTTTAACAATTCCTGGCTGTGCACAGCAATTCAGTGCATGCAAGATATTATACATTACATGGCATTACTACTTGAGCTAGTTTGATATAAAGCAAGTGTCTTGCTGTGTCTTATATTAATATGGTGTGATCTATTTTCCGATTGCTTTAGAAAGATGATTATACCTGTTCCCATTGCCCAGGTACATATTGTTTTCCTGCCCCAGTGTTGTGGTTTCTCTTCAAGAATAATTATACCCTTTAGATTATCTTAGCAGTTTATACAATATTTTTAAGCTGCGCATAAAGTGCCATGGGAAATGGAGGTTGCATCATGAAACCATTCTGTGTGATCTGCATACATACAGTTGTCATCTAACCAAATATCTATTAACAGGGTGAGGTGTTTTCACTAGATTATATAGTATTGAAATGCTATAAATGTTGGATTAGAAAAAAATATATGTTTTTATATATCGACATGTGTTATCCTTTACATCATCACTTTCATTTATAATCTGCTTTCATACAAATCCAAGCTAACAATGACTGACCTCATCATTGTATTGCTAACAAATTAGGTAACTTGCTAACAAATACACCATTTTAGGTTCAGATACTCTTTAAAGAGAGACAACCCACACCGCGTTAAAAATAGTAAAATAATCAAGTACATTTATTGAGGAAATAAGAATAATTATGCAAATATATGTCCTTTTTAGCAAAATACAGTAAATACACCAAATATAACACTTACAAACAATAAGGGGTAAGACAAAGGATAACACAAATATTAATTACATATTTACAACCACACTTCATCTAGAGTCCTAACTACATCCAGAATGAAGGTACATAAATCACCAATTGAGTTAGCATCATCCGATAGCAATACACATGATTTGGGGAGCCCGTTTCAGCAAGACTATCAGAGACTCGATTGGGAACCATTTTCCTAGGCAAGACGTCTCCTCCTAGGTGAACTCCAATGTCTTGCTGAAACTGTCCAGCTTTTATATTGTTTTAACCAAAGAGCTTCACCCCCTAATGGAATGTAGCTAGATTACGCAATCCATGATGGTCACTGTGCATATATTGGTTTTCTGGTATTATTATGAACCTTGGAGTGGCCAATTCTCAGATCCTCAATAAATCAGAATCCCAAGACAAACTATGCAGATAATGCTAATTGTCCTGCACATATACCTTTCCCAACAGATCATTGTTCATTTACACATCATCAAATACATAGAACAATACCTTGTACACATGTTTTCTGTGTCCAGTCTATCAGATAGAATGAACAAAGCTTTCCCCAAACATTTACCCACCAGTTTCATTGTTTCATTTCATCTAACAGAAATATACAAGGTCTCAAACAGGTAAGACAAATGACAAGAACACAGTTTAACTATTCACATACAAACACTGCCAAACAGTCTTCAAATCATTCAGAGGGAAGAACAATTTAATCAGACCCTATGGATTCCAAATGATCAGAAACATATTCATATTTGCACTTCAATCCACCCTTGATCATTTGGAATACATTGAGTAACTGAAAGGTATAATTTCAGTATACACAACACATAGAGAAAAACAATGACAATACAAATCATATATATTCCATATAGATATCTAAAAAACTAGTAACCTATTGTAAATAACCTATCAAACCCGTTTATTAAAGATTACTGTGTCTACTTCTCTAACAGGAAACCTCTCTAGCACCACTGGGCTTTTTTAAAGAAATAACGAAAAACAAAACAAAAACTCTATGTATATTGGACTAACGAATGTCTTTCATCTTTTGATCTTCTCAAAGGCATAATCTCTTGTGTTGTAAATGTAGGCATCTGGGTCTTTGACTTTGGAATTTCCTCTCATATAAAAATCTTTGTAATTTAGTCTACAACAGTCTGTTACCCCTCCTTCCTCCATGTTGATGTGTGAGGGGATTTCAGATCTAGTCACAATTGTAAGTGCAGTTGTCAGAGCCTCCTTTCAGCATGGCAGGACACTGGGACCTCCTCTCCTCACTGATTTTATAGTTTGTGGTACAAAGTCCATTAGCCCTGCTGTTTGGTTCAGGTACTGCAGGAAACCCGGGGCAGACAGTTATCTTGAGAATCCACCCTTGAACAACAGAAATGTGAGCAGCAAAGTTCTTGTTAGGTGGTGGAGGCTACCATAAGCTTCACCTTACCACACCTGGTGTTCACTTGGGAAGCACTTGGGCACTGTTGAGGTTCAGTCCTGGCTCTGCTTAACAGCTGATATAGCCTACACTTAGGGAAGTTGGAATTGCAGATAAACTTGACTGGCACAAATAACTTGGTTTTACAATAAATTCAGTCCAATTAGATCAGTCCATGGATTTCAACTCAGTCCAGAATCACCCAGCCTATGGCAGGATAAGTAGTTGATTTTGTTTCACTTCTCACAATCTCCACATCAGATGGATGAACAAAACAACAAACACATGTCCTTGTAACCTTTATCAGTCCAACACTGTTTGTAAATAACATAGCCCAATGGAACCATAGAGGTCCTGTGTTAAAGCAAAGTAAATGTCACTAAACCCTACACCTTATCTACTTACCTCTGTACTAAGAAATCATCACATATTCTCAACTTAATATATACTTGATTAGTAATAATTCTTCAAACAACCATTTATATAATCATCAATTTAGATATCATAGCGGTCTTCATGTTCATTGTTGACATGCCAAACAATAGTCATCAGTATTTCTAAAGGCCTTCAATTGTCTTTATAGCTGGATAACACTGCCACAGTTCTCCAATGCTCAATTATGTCACTTCATACCCTTTTGTATTTGTCATTTACAGATCTATTTATTAAAATTAAAATTGATCTTTTTCCATAAAGTCAAATATAAAATTAAATCTGAATACCATATATAATAATATATACATAATGTGGTTGACAGACACATATACTGAGTGCATGTGTTATATCAAATACATATGTATATACAAAAACTTATCCTATATGTAAAAACAAAACACTTTCCTTTTTTAAATCAAAAAGGACTTCTTTTTATTTCTTTTTCTTTCATAGTGGTGTCTAGTAATTAAGGAAAGGGGCTGACACAAGGGGCTGTCTTATTGTCTATAACGTCCACCCTTTTCTCCTCCCTCACCACTGTCATCTAGGTCCACCCCCTTTGGTCTAACCCTGTGATCCTTCCTCTTTTAGTCATTTTGTCCTTAGTCACACATAAAGTCAGATTCTGATGATAATTAAACATTTCACATATAACAAACATAGAAACAAACAAATCTGACAAAACAAATAACACATGTAAGGCCCATACGAATGCTTCCAGAACACAAATATCTGAGTTCCACTGAACTCAAAAAATGTTGATGCCAAAAAATTTAAAAAAAAACCTTCCAACTAAAAAACAAAAATTCCCAATGCGCATAAAAAAAAACATATCTCAAGCACTTGCTGTAGCTCCATATCACATATTCTTTTCCTTGCTATAGCCTCATAAATTCATCACATCATAGGTAAACTTCACATACTTTGCTCACATTAACAAACAATAGCTGATTGCCACACCTATTCCAGTGTCTGGTCAATCATAATACAGTATCACACACTCAGCAGCCCCCACTCTGTTCCTCTTATCGCTGAAGCATTCATTCACCCAGCTTTCCTGAAAATACATGCACACTCCCTGAAAACCATCCTGTTGGAGTACAAAGAAACATTCATTAAAGGGGTTCTGCAGTTCTATAAAACTGATGATCTATCCTCTGGATAGATCATCAGCATCTGATCGGCGGTCCCTGCAGGGGGTCGCTGCAGGAGCGCCGTGGCCTTCTCTGTGTTTACCGCAGGCCCAGTGACGTCAAGACTAGTATCACTGGCCTGGGCATGGCTAAGCTCTGTTCACATGAATGGGCCGCTGCCTTCTCAAATAGCTGATCAGCAGGGGCCCCGGGTGTCGGACCCCCGCCGATCAGATGCTGATGATCTATCAAGAGGATAGATCATCAGTTTTTAAAAACTGTAGAAACCCTTTAAGCGTCATCGGTGATGACGCCACCAGCTGCACTGAATACCCGCTCTGACAGCACGCTAGCGGCAGGGCAGGCCAGCACCTCCAAGGCGTACAGCGCCAGTTCAGGCCACGTGTCCAGCTTTGAAACCCAGTAGTTGTATGGAGCAGAGTGATCGCTACGGATGTTGGTATGGTCAGCTAGGTACTCCCTCACCATCTTTCTGTACAGCTCCCCCCTACTCTGCCTAGACTGGGGACAGGTGACAGTGTCTTGCTGGGGTGACATAAAACTGGCAAAGGCCTTGGAGAGCGTTCCCCTGCCAGTGCTGGACAAGCTGCCTGCTCGCCTCCTCTCCCCCGCTACTTGGCCCACAGAACCATGCCCTCTGCCGCTAGCGGCGTCAGATGGGAAGAATTGTTTCAGCTTGTGCACCAGGGCCTGTTGATACCTATTCACTCTCATACTCCTTTCCTCTGCAGGGATGAGAGTGGAAAGGTTCTGCTTGTACCGTGGGTCCAGGAGAGTGAACACCCAGTAATCGGTGTTGGAAAAAATTCTTCTAACGCGAGGGTCACGGGATAGGCAGCCTAACATGAAGTCTGCCATGTGCGCCAGAGTCCCAACACGCAAGAATTCCCTCTCCTCACTGACCTGACTCTCCATTTCCTCCTCCTCCTCCTCCAAGTCCTCCTCTTCAGCCCATACACGCTCAAGAGTTAAGGACTGAGCACTGGTACCCTCTACTGTCTCGCCGACATTCTCCTCCTCTTCCTCCTCATCCTCATCCCCCTCCTCCGATACGCGCTGAGAAACAGACCGGAGGGTGCTCTGGCTATCAAGCGACGTATCTTCCTCCACCGTCTCTTGTGACAAGCGCAAAGCATCCGACTTGATGCTGAGCAGTGAGTTTTTCAACAGGCAAAGCAGCGGGATGGTGAGGCTGATAATGGCGGCATCGCCGCTGACCATCAGTGTTGACTCCTCAAAGTTGCTCAACACCTGGCAGATATCAGACATCCACGTCCACTCCTCATTGTAGACTTGAGGAATCTGAGAGACCTGACTACCAGTTCTGGTGGAAGATGACATCTGGCAGTTTACAATCGCTCTGCGCTGCTGGTAAACTCTGGATAACATGTTTAATGTGGAATTCCATCTCGTGGGCACGTCGCACAACAGTCGGTGAGCGGGCAGTTGTAGGCGGCGCTGCGCTGCCCTGAGAGTGGCAGCATCTGTGCTAGACTTGCGGAAATGCGTACAGATGCGGCGCACCTTGGTGAGCAAATCAGACAGATTGGGGTATGTCTTGAGGAACCGCTGAACTATAAGACTGAACACGTGGGCCAGGCATGGCACATGTGTCAGTCTGCCGAGTTGCAGAGCCGCCACCAGGTTACGCCCGTTGTCACACACAACCATGCCTGGCTTGAGGTTCAGCCACACATCGGTCTGCGCCGTGATGCCCTGTAACAGCTCTTGGGCGGTGTGCCTTTTGTCACCTCAGCTCAGCAGTTTGAGCACCGCCTGCTGGCGCTTACCCACGGCACTGCTGCTGCACCTAGAGCTACCGACTGAAGGCGCCGTGCCCACGGATTGTAATTCGGTGGAGGAGGAGGGGTCGTCGGAGGAGGAGGAGGCATAGTACGTCTGAGAGACCGTTACCGAGGTAGGCCCCGCAATCCTCGGTGTGGGCAGTACTTGAGCGGCCCCAGGGTCAGTCTCGGTCCCAGCCTCCACCAAGTTAACCCAATGTGCCGTCAGTGAGATATAGTGTCCCTGCCCGGCAGCACTTGTCCACATGTCCGTGGTTAGGTGGACCTTCTCAAAAACAGCGTTGGTCAGGGCACGGATGATGTTCTCCGACACGTGCTGGTGTAGGGCTGGGACGGCACATCGGGAAAAATAGTGGCGGCTGGGGACGGAATACCGAGGGGCAGCCACCGCCATAAGATTGCGAAAGGCCTCGGTCTCTACCAGCCTATAGGGCAGCATCTCCAGGCTAAGCAATTTGGAGATGTGGACGTTGAGGGCTTGGGCATGTGGGTGGGTGGAACTGTATTTCCTCTTGCGCTCCAGCGTCTGCTGTAAAGACAGCTGAACGCTGCGCTGGGACACGTTGGTGGACACTGTGGAGGATCGTTGAGGCGAAGGTGTGGTTTTACGGCGGGAGGCGCTCGTGCCGGGTCCTGGGCAGGGGGTTGACTAGCAGAGCCAGCGAGTGACGCAGGGGGTTGACTAGCAGAGGCAGCGAGTGACACAGGGGAAGGAGCAGTGGTGTGACCCGTAGGAGGTGGTAAACGGCCTTGGTTCCATTGAGTGGGGTGTTTAGCACTCATATGCCTGCGCATGCTGGTGGTGGTTAGGCTAGTAGTGGTGGCACCCCTGCTGATCCTGGTGTGGCACAAGTTGCACACCACAGTCCGTCGGTCATCCTCACTTTCTTTAAAGAACCTCCAGACTTGCGAACATCTAGGCCTCGCCACGGGAGCTTCACTACGTGAAACAGTTGCTGCTGATGCACCAGCTCTGGCCCTGCTTCTCCCTCTGGCCACACTACTGCCTCTTACAACCTGTTCTGGTGCAGCACTCGCCTCCGCCTCAGAAGCACTGTCTTCACTCGGCATATCAACCCAGCTTGGGTCAGTCACCTTGTCATCCTCCGATTCCTCAGTCTGCTCCCCCCTCGGAATTCCTCCCCTAACAACAACTTCACCACTGTCTGACAACCGTGTCTCCTCATCGTCTGACACCTCTTTACAAACTTCTTCCACTAACTCAACATTGTCATCATCATCACCCACAGACTGCGACAGTTGGAAAACTTGGGCATCGGGAACGAGGTCAGCAGCAACCTGAGAAGTGGTTTGTGACTCTGGGAAGGGTCCAGAAAACAGTTCCTGAGAGTATGCCGGATCACATTCCAAATTTTCCTGGGAGGGGGCAGACTGGGGGGAAGGAGGTTGAGGTGGAGGAGCCAGAAGAGTGCTCCCTTGGGTAACGTGGGTGGACTGCGTGGAAGACTGACTGGTGGACAAATTACTTGAAGCATTGTCCGCAATCCACGAGATCAGCTGTTCACACTGTTGTGGTTTCAACAGTCCTCTACCACGTGTCCCTGTAAGTTGAGACATGAATCTAGGGAGTGTAACTCTGCGGCATTCCACAGCTGCCTCATCAGCAGGTACTGTCTCACCCTGCCCAGGACCACGGCCTCTGCCCCCTGCAGTAATTGAATGCCCACGCCCACGCCCACGCCCTCGTCCTCGACCCTTAGCCCTGGGGTTCAACATTGTTTGTATATAAGTGTATGATATAAAAAAAAAATTAAACGGGCCTGGTGTACTGAAACCCACAAACTTGTTCAGTCTGGTAGAATTAAGTGACGTACAGAAAGTGTCACCTGGACAGTATATACGGATGGGAGCGAATGTGCTGAACTGCGACACACAGAAAGGTTACACGCAGCTGAGTAAAATGGATTTGTATCACTGAGCTAAAACAACTGAAATAATAATTTTTTTTTTTATATTTTGTTTTTTTGGGAACGTGACGTGCAGGAAATATGGTAGAACTGACTGACACCCTGTTAACGGTGGCTATTTAGTCTGTGACCCAGACAAATGTCACACAGAGAATTTTCTGGATCAAGCGGTAGATGATATTGATAGCAAATGACTTGGTTGTATTGTGTGACGTACAGAAAGTGTCACCTGGACAGTATATACGGATGGGAGCGAATGTGTTGAACTGCGTCACACAGAAAGGTTACACGCAGCTGAGTAAAATGGATTTGTATCACTGAGCTAAAACAACTGAAATAATATATTTTTTTTTTATATTTTGTTTTTTTGGGAACGTGACGTGCAGGAAATATGGTAGAACTGACTGACACCCTGTTAACGGTGGCTATTTAGTCTGTGACCCAGACAAATGTCACACAGAGAATTTTCTGGATCAAGCGGTAGATGATATTGGTAGCAAATGACTTGGTTGTATTGTGTGACGTACAGAAAGTGTCACCTGGACAGTATATACGGATGGGAGTGAATGTGTTGAACTGCGTCACACAGAAAGGTTACACGCAGCTGAGTAAAATGGATTTGTATCACTGAGCTAAAACAACTGAAATAATAATTTTTTTTTTTATATTTTGTTTTTTGGGAACGTGACGTGCAGGAAATATGGTAGAACTGACTGACACCCTGTTAACGGTGGCTATTTAGTCTGTGACCCAGACAAATGTCACGCAGAGAATTTTCTGGATCAAGCGGTAGATGATATTGGTAGCAAATGACTTGGTTGTATTGTGTGACGTACAGAAAGTGTCACCTGGACAGTATATACGGATGGGAGCGAATGTGTTGAACTGCGTCACACAGAAAGGTTACACGCAGCTGAGTAAAATGGATTTGTATCACTGAGCTAAAACAACTGAAATAATAATTTTTTTTTTTATATTTTGTTTTTTTGGGAACGTGACGTGCAGGAAATATGGTAGAACTGACTGACACCCTGTTAACGGTGGCTATTTAGTCTGTGACCCAGACAAATGTCACACAGAGAATTTTCTGGATCAAGCGGTAGATGATATTGGTAGCAAATGACTTGGTTGTATTGTGTGACGTACAGAAAGTGTCACCTGGACAGTATATACCGGTTGGGAGTGAGTATGCTGAACTGCGTCACACAGAAAGGTTACACGCAGCTGAGTAAAATGGATTTGTATCACTGAGCTAAAACAACTGAAATAATAATTTTTTTTTTTATATTTTGTTTTTTTGGGAACGTGACGTGCAGGAAATATGGTAGAACTGACTGACACCCTGTTAACGGTGGCTATTTAGTCTGTGACCCAGACAAATGTCACACAGAGAATTTTCTGGATCAAGCGGTAGATGATATTGGTAGCAAATGACTTGGTTGTATTGTGTGACGTACAGAAAGTGTCACCTGGACAGTATATATGGATGGGAGCGAATGTGTTGAACTGCGTCACACAGAAAGGTTACACGCAGCTGAGTAAAATGGATTTGTATCACTGAGCTAAAACAACTGAAATAATAATTTTTTTTTTATATTTTGTTTTTTTGGGAACGTGACGTGCAGGAAATATGGTAGAACTGACTGACACCCTGTTAACGGTGGCTATTTAGTCTGTGACCCAGACAAATGTCACACAGAGAATTTTCTGGATCAAGCGGTAGATGATATTGGTAGCAAATGACTTGGTTGTATTGTGTGACGTACAGAAAGTGTCACCTGGACAGTATATACGGATGGGAGTGAATGTGTTGAACTGCGTCACACAGAAAGGTTACACGCAGCTGAGTAAAATGGATTTGTATCACTGAGCTAAAACAACTGAAATAATATTTTTTTTTTTTATATTTTGTTTTTTTGGGAACGTGACGTGCAGGAAATATGGTAGAACTGACTGACACCCTGTTAACGGTGGCTATTTAGTCTGTGACCCAGACAAATGTCACACAGAGAATTTTCTGGATCAAGCGGTAGATGATATTGGTAGCAAATGACTTGGTTGTATTGTGTGACGTACAGAAAGTGTCACCTGGACAGTATATACGGATGGGAGCGAATGTGTTGAACTGCGTCACACAGAAAGGTTACACGCAGCTGAGTAAAATGGATTTGTATCACTGAGCTAAAACAACTGAAATAATAATTTTTTTTTTTATATTTTGTTTTTTTGGGAACGTGACGTGCAGGAAATATGGTAGAACTGACTGACACCCTGTTAACGGTGGCTATTTAGTTTGTGACCCAGACAAATGTCACACAGAGAATTTTCTGGATGAAGCGGTAGATGATATTGGTAGCAAATGACTTGGTTGTATTGTGTGACGTACAGAAAGTGTCACCTGGACAGTATATATGGATGGGAGCGAATGTGTTGAACTGCGTCACACAGAAAGGTTACACGCAGCTGAGTAAAATGGATTTGTATCACTGAGCTAAAACAACTGAAATAATAATTTTTTTTTTATATTTTGTTTTTTTGGGAACGTGACGTGCAGGAAATATGGTAGAACTGACTGACACCCTGTTAACGGTGGCTATTTAGTCTGTGACCCAGACAAATGTCACACAGAGAATTTTCTGGATCAAGCGGTAGATGATATTGGTAGCAAATGACTTGGTTGTATTGTGTGACGTACAGAAAGTGTCACCTGGACAGTATATACGGATGGGAGCGAATGTGTTGAACTGCGTCACACAGAAAGGTTACACGCAGCTGAGTAAAATGGATTTGTATCACTGAGCTAAAACAACTGAAATAATAATTTTTTTTTTTATATTTTGTTTTTTTGGGAACGTGACGTGCAGGAAATATGGTAGAACTGACTGACACCCTGTTAACGGTGGCTATTTAGTCTGTGACCCAGACAAATGTCACACAGAGAATTTTCTGGATGAAGCGGTAGATGATATTGGTAGCAAATGACTTGGTTGTATTATGTGACGTACAGAAAGTGTCACCTGGACAGTATATATGGATGGGAGCGAATGTGTTGAACTGCGTCACACAGAAAGGTTACACGCAGCTGAGTAAAATGGATTTGTATAACTGAGCTAAAACAACTGAAATAATAATTTTTTTTTTTTATATTTTGTTTTTTGGGAACGTGACGTGCAGGAATATATGGTAGAACTGACTGACACCCTGTTAACGGTGGCTATTTAGTTTGTGACCCAGACAAATGTCACACAGAGAATTTTCTGGATCAAGCGGTAGATGATATTGGTAGCAAATGACTTGGTTGTATTGTGTGACGTACAGAAAGTGTCACCTGGACAGTATATACGGATATGAGCGAATGTGTTGAACTGCGTCACACAGAAAGGTTACACGCAGCTGAGTAAAATGGATTTGTATCACTGAGCTAAAACAACTGAAATAATAATTTTTTTTTTTATATTTTGTTTTTTTGGGAACGTGACGTGCAGGAAATATGGTAGAACTGACTGACACCCTGTTAACGGTGGCTATTTAGTCTGTGACCCAGACAAATGTCACACAGAGAATTTTCTGGATCAAGCGGTAGATGATATTGGTAGCAAATGACTTGGTTGTATTGTGTGACGTACAGAAAGTGTCACCTGGACAGTATATATGGATTGGAGTGAGTCAGTGCTGAACTGTGACACACAGAATGGTTCCACAGTGCTGTGTGCAATGGATTTGTATCACTGAGATAGAACAAAAAAAAAAACAGGGTTAGATATGGCGATAGCTGCACTACTAGTGCCAGCCAGCCAAGTGACAAAAAAAATAAAAAAATAAAATGTCTTCTAGCCCTTAGAAGGGCTGTTGGGTTCTTTGTGGGTGATCCCTGCCTAACTGAGAACTAAATTCAGGCCCTAACACTGTCCCTGAAAGGCAGCAGCTCTATCCCTAACGATATCCAGACGGCATCTGAGACGAGCACCGCGGCCAGTTGGTAGTATATTCCAGGGTCACCTGATCAGGCCAGCCAACCCCTGCTATCGACATGTAAGGGCCCCACGTGATGCTGGGTGGTACGCAGAGTCTCCTGGCTTGTGATTGGCTGTGTTTTTAGGCGCCAAAAAAGCACGATGCGGAAGTTGCCATTTCCTCGAGCATGGTGAGATACTCGTCCGAGCATCGAGCAGTTACGAGTACCCTAATGCTCGAACGGGCACCAAGCTCGGACGAGCATGCTCGCTCA
>ONZH01026808.1:0-38768 GCA_900303285.1 Rhinella marina
CCTATATATTCCCACCATGCCAGCCATGGTTGTACATAAACTAAATAACAGGGAAAACAAAAAAAAATTTTTTACAGGAGGGTCAAACCGCAGACACTCCAAAACAATTTACATGAGGGAGTGTCTCCCCGTCTGCCATCGTGTTCGGTTAGCTGTCAGTAGGTACACCACCTCTGTCTCCGCAGAAGCGGCCACTATGAGGAAGGGCCACGGCAAGACATCCCCTTTTCAATTGAGAGCAAGTTGTAGAATTGTAGGAGGATGACAACTTTTCTTCCGCAGTGGATTCACCTTCCCTTTTATCATTGCCAGACAACAGTTGGTGAAAAAGTAATTGGCAATGATGAAGAAAATGTAACGGTGCAGTGGACCGTCTGTGACACAAAACCTATATATTCCCACCATGCCAGCCATGGGTTGTACATTAACTAATAAAGGGAAAACAAAAAAATATTTTACAGAAGGGTCAACTACAGACACTCCTAAAATTCTTTAGGAGGGTCAACTTCGGACACTCCAAAACAAATTTTTGGGAGGCTCGCCTACAGACATTTGACTGCTACCTCAATCTAACTTGGTCACTTGTTGGTGTCACTACGCTGTCACCATGATGTGTGAGGCTTATGCCTGCGTCGTGGGGCGGGGGATAGCACAGCAGTGCCAGCATGAGCAGTGGTGTCACCTGCAGGCGGTGATGGGCCTTCGTTGCACCTAGTTGGGTGCTTCCCTAACATGTGATGGGCATGTGCCTCACCTTTCTTGGTCTGGGTGAGCACAATTGCCATGAGGGTAACCACCAGGCTGTTGCAGGAGAATTTGGGGTAATGGTGGGATTAGGCATCCTCAGAGGCATCCATGCATGCTGCCCCTGCTGTTTCCTGTCCATTTCCGTGGTGTTTCCATCATTTTCTGATGTTTCCAGGTTTTCACCCAGCCTTCCCTAGGCAGAGCCTTGGTCCCCTGCAAAAATGCTCGAGTCTCCCATTGACTTCAATGGGGTTCGTTACTCGAAACGAGCACCCGAGCATCGGGAAAAGTTTGACTCGAATAACGAGCACCCGAGCATTTTAGTGCTCGCTCATCTCTATTCAACATCCATCGTGTGTGATTCAGGACATCTACTTCCCCTTTTATGTGTAAGGCCAGCTTAAATTGATTGTCCCATCTGGACATTTATGGCAAATCAACAGGATTTACTATAAATGTCTGATAGGTGTGGGCCCACCTCTGAGACTTGCTCCTAACTGGAGAATAGACCCCATCTCATGCAGCCTGGAATGGAGAAGTGGCTGCACATGCACAACTTCCTAAATTTACTTATATGGACTTTCTGAAAATACTGTACCTAAGCACACTTGTTTGACTATTTTCTGATGCCCCATAGAAGTATAATCCCTTTAGGATATTTTTTTTTCTTTTAGTCTGCTTTCTGTTCTTTAAAATCCACTTCCCAAAAATCCACTTCCTTCTCCATTCCCGGGGCTGCAAGGCAGGACCTCATTCTTGATATGGACTCAGGTCCCAGAGGTAGGATCTATACCTATTAGACATTTGGCATTTCCTGTGTATATGCCACAAATGGCAAAGATATTGCCATTTTTCTTACCAGTTGTGGTAGAATATTAATTTTTTTGCAAATGTGACAGGACGCGAGTGCAGCTTTATCGGTTATATTACCATAAATGCAGCTTTGTTAGTGACGGGATATGCTGACATTAGTTTCTGAGAGGAGAGTCTGATTAAAAAATTAGGTCCAATATGGGTACATGTTTGTTGTCAGCTCTCCATTGAAACCAGGAAAAATATGCCAGTCTCACTGTAAATAAGCATATTCTGACTTACTAATATATCACTTTTACTTAGACTTTGGATGGAAAGCCTTACATAGTAACATAGTAACATAGTTTATAAGGCCGAAAAAAGACATCTGTCCATCCAGTTCGGCCTGTTTTCCTACAAGTTGATCCAGAGGAAGGCAAAAAAACCCTGTGAGGTAGAAGCCAGTTTTCCCCACTAGGGAAAAAAATTCCTTCCCGACTCCAATCAGGCAATCAGAATAACTCCCTGGATCAACGACCCCTCTCTAGTAACTATAACCTGTAATATTATTACCCTCCAAAAATACATCCAGGCCCCTCTTGAACTCTTTTAGTGAACTTACCATCACCACCTCCTCAGGCAGAGAGTTCCATAGTCTCACTGCTCTTACCGTAAAGAATCCTCTTCTATGTTTGTGTACAAACCTTCTTTCCTCCAGACGCAGAGGATGGCCCCTCGTCACAGTCACAGTCCTGGGGATAAATAGTTCGTGGGAGAGATCTCTGTACTGACCCCTGATATATTTATACATAGTTATTAGATCTCCCCTCAGTCGTCTTTTTTCTAAAGTGAATAACCCTAATTTTGATAATCTTTCTGGGTACTGTAGTCCACCCCATTCCAGTTATTACTTTAGTTGCCCTCCTCTGAACCCTCTCCAGCTCTGCTATGTCTGCCTTGTTCACAGGAGCCCAGAACTGTACATAGTACTCCATGTGTGGTCTGACTAGTGATTTGTAAAGTGGCAGGACTATGTTCTCATCACGGGCATCTATGCCTCTTTTTGATGCAGCCCATTATCTTATTGGCCTTGGCAGCAGCTGTCTGACATTGGTTTCTGCAGCTTAGATTTCTGTTCACTAAAATTCCTAGGTCCTTTTCTATGTCAGAGTTACCCAATATTTTACCATTTAGTATGTACTGGTGACTTGCATTATTCCTTCCCATATGCATAACTTTACATTTGTCAGTGTTAAACCTCATCTGCCACTTCTCTGCCCAAAGCCTCCAGTCTATCCAGATCCATCTGTAGCAGTGTACTGTCCTCTTCTGTGTTAATTACTTTACACAGTTTAGTGTCATCTGCAAAAATTGATATTTTACTGTGCAAGCCTTCTACAAGATCATTAATAAATATATTGAAGAGAATAGGGCCCAATACTGGACCCCTGTGGAACCCCACTAGTTACAGTGACCCAATCTGAGTATGTGCCATTAATAACCACCCTCTGTTTTCTATCACTGAGCCAGTTACTTACCCAGATACAGACATTTTCTCCCAGGCCAAGCATTCTCATCTTATATACTAACCTTTTATGTGGTACAGTGTCAAATGCTTTGGAGAAGTCCAGATATACGACATCCATTGATTCGCTGCGGTCCAGTCTAGAACTTACCTCCTCATAGAAACTGATTAAATTGGTTTGACATGACCGATCCCTCATGAAGCCATGCTGATATGGAGTAATTTGCTTATTTTCATTGAGGTACTCCAAGATAGCATCTCTTAGAAAACCCTCAAACAGTTTACCCACGACAGATGTTAAACTTACCGGCCTATAGTTCCCAGGCTCTGTTTTTGGACCCTTTTTGAATATTGGCACCACATTTGCTATGCGCCAATCCTGTGGAACACTCCCTGTCAGTATAGAGTCCTTAAATATCAGAAATAAGGGTCTAGCGATGACATTACTTAATTCTCTTAGGATACGGGGGTGTATGCCATCCGGTCCTGGCGATTTGTCTATTTTAATCTTTTTAAGACGTAGCTCTACTTCTTCCTGGGTCAGACAGGGCACTTTTAATGGGGAATTTACTTTTATATTCTGCATTTCATCTGACAGTTCATTTTCCTCAGTGAATACAGTGGAGAAAAAGATATTTAGTAGCTTCGCTTTCTCCTCATCGCTCTCTGCAACTCCCCCCTCATTACTCTGTAAGGGGCCAACACCTTCAGGTTTATACTTTTTACCATTTATATAATTAAAGAACATTTTAGGGTTAGTTTTACTTTCTTTGGCGATTAATCTCTCGGTCTCTAGTTTGGCTGTTTTTATTTGTCTTTTACATATTCTATTTTTTTCCTTGTAGTTTTTCAATGCTTCCTCGCTCCCCTCCTGTTTTAGTGATTTAAATGCTTTCTGTTTATCATTTATTGCTTTCTTTACAGTTGTTTATCCACATTGGTTTTTTCTTGTTCCTTAACCTTTTATTCCCATAAGGTATGTACCTCTCACAATTAGATATTAGGATGCTTTTAAAAATATCCCATTTTGTGGCTGTATTTTTATTTTCGAGGACTTTGTCCCAGTTAGTTAGGCCTATGGCCTCTCTTAGTTAAAGCTAAATTTAGCTTTTTTGAAGTTAGGTATTTTTGTTCCTCCCTGAAGAAACGCTCTTTTGAATGACAGTTGGAAGGTTATTATATTATGGTCACTATTTCCCAGGTGTCCCCCTACCTGCACATCTGTTGTTCTGTCAGGTCTATTGGTTAATACTAAGTCCAGTATGGCCGTCCCTCTAGTCGGGTCCTGAACCAGTTGGGAAAGGTAATTGTCTTTGGTTATTTCCAAGAACCTGTCTCCTTTATGAGATGTACAGGTTTCAGTTTCCCAGTCTATATCTGGGTAGTTGAAATCCCCCATAATAACGACCTCATTATGTTTTGCCACCTCGTCTATTTCGTTTAGAAGTAGATTTTCTATGGGCTCTGGTATACTAGGGGGTTTATAATAAACTCCTATTAGTATTTTATTATTGTTTTTGGCTCCATTTATTTCTACCCACAGTGACTCCACATCTTCATGTCCCTCACTTATATCTTCCCGCAGTGTGGGCTTTAGACAGGACTTTACATAAAGGCAGACCCCTCCCCCTCTCCGGTTTTGGCAATCCTTTCTAAACAGACTGTAACCCTGTACGTTAACTGCCCAGTCATAGCTATCATCCAGCCATGTCTCAGTTATTCCCACTATGTCATAGTCCTCCTCACACATCACTAATTCCAGTTCACCAATTTTATTAGTCAGGCTTCTGGCATTAGTGTACATACACTTAAGAGGTCTATGTATATTTTTTACCCCCCTTTTTAAATTACTATTACCTGTGAAGTGAATATCCGGGGTTTTTGGGTTACTTTGGTTGATGTTTTGCCCAATATTCTCCCTACATTCCTCACTAATCCCAACCCCCACTAACCCCCCACTCTCCCCGACTATGACCCACTCTCTATCTACACTATCTACCCCCTTATTAGTATTACCCCCCACCCTCCCCCCAGATCCTAGTTTAAAAGCTCCTCCAGCCGTCTAACCATTTTTTCCCCCAGGGCAGTTGCACCCTCCCCATTAAGGTGCAGCCCGTCCCTACTATAGAGTCTGTAGCCGACAGAGAAGTAGGCCCAGTTCTCCATGAACCCAAACCCTTCCTTCCTGCACCAGCCTCTGAGCCACTTATTTAACTCCCTAATCTCCCGTTGTCTCTCTAGTGACGCTCGTGGCACTGGTAGTATTTCTGAAAACACTACCTTGGAGGTCCTGGACTTGAGCTTCTCTCCTAGTTCCCTAAAATCATTTTTAAGGACCTTCCATCTCCCCCTGACTTTGTCATTGGTGCCAATGTGTACCATGACCGCCGGGTCTTCCCCAGCCCCACCCAGCAATCTGTCAATCCGATCCGCGATATGCCGAACCCGAGCACCCGGGAGACAACACACTGTTCGGCATTCACGGTCTCGGCGACAGATGACCCTGTCTGTCCGCCTAATTATAGAGTCCCCTACCACCAGCATCTGTCTGGCCTTTGCTGCTCTCCTTTTCCCATCCTTCCTGCAGCGGTCATCCTCCTGGTTACTAGGAGAAATGCCCTGCTGCAGTGTCGCTGGTCCTAGGCTTTCATCCCTAATATCAGCCAAACAGGCATATTTACTAGGGTGTTCCAGCTCAGGACTAGCCTCCCTGGCACTTTTCCCTCTACCCCTCCTTACTACATTAACCCAACTGCTGACCTTATAGTCCTGCTCTTGCCCATCTCCTCCCTCCTCCTCTTCACTGGCCCCAGCCAGTGCCTGCACTGTGAGGTCTAAGCCTCTCTCCAGGTGTTCAATGCCCCTAAGTATGCCAAGCTGCTTATTTAGATCCAAGATCCGGGCTTCCAAATATGCAACGTGATTGCATCTAGTGCAAATGTATTCACCCTCGAATGGTTCTTCAAGGCATGCATACATTGCACAGGACACACACTTAGTAGCATTGTCCATGGAGCACCTGCTAGATGGGGATATACAGTACAGAAAAAAAAAAACAGTAAATATATGATTAGGGTTTGCTGTAGCTGGAGGACTACAAATCAAGTTAACACACAAGGAAAATCACTCCAACCTTACTTTTTCCTCCTTGTCTTAAACTCCGGTTTTTTAACTCCACTTATACACAGCCCACTTACAAAGCAAGCCCAAAGTCAGAGCAGGCTCTATAAGAGTTTAGCTATGTAATTTATAGCACCTGGGATTGCTAACCACTCCCCTTCACCAGGTACACAGCAGAGAAAAAAAAAATGGGTTTAAATGGTATTACCAAATGCAACCAAATACAAGCACTAAACAAACAAAGAACTTTGCAATAAACTATAGACAGTTATTTGCAGTCACTCCCACAAATTCACACTCAGTACCAGAACTCCGGTTTTTTAACTCCACTTATACACAGCCCACTTACAAAGCAAGCCCAAAGTCAGTGTGAAGAGAATTATGTTATTTTATGAAATAATTAGTTGGATTTATTCTGCTGGGCTGTAGTCATGAAATTACTGAGAGATTTATTAAACTAGTGTAAATGAAATTGGGTAGTTACCCGTAGTAAACGATTAGGTTGCTGCTTTCATTTTCCAAAGAACCTGTAATAAAATAGAGAGTAATGTGTAACAATGGACATAGTACTGAAGTAACAGTAGATTGTTATGGGCAACTCCTCCAGGCAGAGATAATGAAAACGTAAAAATGTGAAAAGTGTATTAAAAATTGTATAATGTTTCATTGTAGAGAATAACACTTATGTCTTGAAAACGTAATACCCCTTTAAATGTTTCAACTGCAAAATACAATAGGAAGTACAGATGCGTCCACACTTAACTTATCTCCAAACTCAGAGTGGTGACAGTTTTGTCCTGATAGCAAAACAACATGATATCGCGAGATTGTAACTAAACTCTAAAAAACTGCAATACATGTCACAACCACTGGGCGGTGAGTGCTCCACATTTAGCTGATTGCTCAGCTGCTTTTTCTTTTGTTTAGAGCTGCTGGCCTCAGATGTGACATATTTATCGGCAGACCAAGCTAAATGTGGTGAGATCTATTGAGAATATTTAATGTGCTAAAGTCAAACACATGAGAAAAAAGGAAAACTAAATAGAGTATCCAAACATTGTGTGTTACCGTCAGCTGGACTGTGTATCTAATCCTATCTTAAGTAATACTGTCTACAGAGTCGTGTATCTAAGCCTATTATGTGTAATACTGTCTGTGTAGCAGTGTATCTAATCCTGTCATCTGTGATACTGTCTACAGTGTCGTGCATCTAAGCCTATTGTGTGTGATACTGCTTGAAGAGTTGTGTATCTAATCCTATCATATATAATACTGTCTGCAGAGTTGGGTATCTAAGCCTATCATGTGTGATACTGTCTGCTTAGCTGCGTATCTAATCCTACCTTGTGTGACACTGTCTGTTAAGCTGTGTATCTAATCCTACTTTGTGTGATACTGTCTGCTTAGATGTGTATCTAATCCCACCTTGTTTGATACTGTCTGCTGAGCTGTGTATCTAATCCTATCATGTGTGATACAGTTTGCAGAGTTGTCTATCCAATCCTTTCATGTGTGATACTATCTGCAGAGTTGCGTATCTAAACCTATTGTCTGCTGAACTATGTATCTAATCCTATTCTTGGTGACAGTGTCTGCTAAACTGTGTATCTAACCCTATCATATGTGATACTGTTTGTAGAGTTGTGTATCCAATCCTATTATGTGTGATACTGTTTGCAGAGTTCTGTATCCAATCCTATGATGTGTGATACTATCTGCAGAGTTGCGTATCTAAGCCTATTGTGTATGATACTGCCTGCTAAGTTGTGTATCTAATCCTATCCTGTGTGATACTGTCTGCTGAGCTGTGTATCTAATCCTATCCTGTGTGATACTGTCTGCTGAGCTGTGTATCTAATCCTATCCTGTGTGATACTGTCTAATGAGCTGTGTATCTAATCCTATCCTGTGTGATACTGTCTAATGAGCTGGGTAGCTATTCCTATCCTGTGTGATACTGTCTGCTGAGCCATGTATCTAATCCTATTCTGTGTGATACTGTCTGCTGAGCTGTGTATCTAATCCTCTCCTGTGTGATACCTCCTGCTGAGCTGTGTATCTATTCCTATCCTGTGTGATACTGTCTGCTGAGCTGTGTATCTAATCCTATCCTGTGTGATACTGTCTAATGAGCCATGTATCTAATCCTATCCTGTGTGATACTGTCTAATGAGCTGTGTATCTAATCCTATCCTGTGTGATACTGTCTAATGAGCTGTGTATCTAATCCTATCCTGTGTGATACTGTCTGCTGAGCTGTGTATCTAATCCTATCCTGTGTGATACTGTCTGCTGAGCTGTGTATCTAATCCTACCTTGTGTAATAGTTTTCTGCTGACCTGTGTATCTAACTCTGTTAGGTGTGATACTGTCTTGAAGCTATTGTTGTATATTTATAGAGTGTGATACAGATAAAGATAAGGAGCTCTCCATTGTGAACATACTATACACTCAGCCACTGCTCAGATAAGAGAGGCGGGGGAGGTGCTCATGTATTTCACTGTCTTGTGGATGAGGCCTGATACCAGTTAAGAGCTTATTTTTAGAAAAAAATAAAATAAAAACTTTCCACAGATAACTGGTGCCACTGGTTTTGTCCCCCTTACATTTTTTTAATTATTTTGGCAGAGCCAGGTCTGTGGACCTTTAGAATAATACTAGACTACTCCTGATTCAGGGTTTAATTTGAACAAACTTTAATTATAAGTTTAATGCAGAAAATAACAATTGCACCATTTTTATTTACAACATCTCCCAATCCTAATGAATTACCATCGGGCGGCTGTAGTCCAGAACCACAGCCTGGATCTAGGGCTGCCCTTTACTCTTCCATGAATAACATGAAAAGCGATACAGCGATACAAAGAAGTGATACAGAATGTTACATGCCAGTGGTATTGCCTTTCTGCTGAGCTGTGTATCTATTCCTATCCTGTGTGATACTGTCTGCTGGGCTGTGTATCTAATCCTATCCTGTGTGATACTGTCTGCTGAGCTGTGTATCTAATCCTATCCTGTGTGATACTGTCTGCTGAGCTGTGTATCAAATCTTATCCTGTGTGATACTGTCTGCTGGGCTGTGTATCTAATCCTATCCTGTGTGATACTGTCTGCTGAGCTGTGTATCTAATCCTATCCTGTGTGATACTGTCTGCTGGGCTGTGTATCTAATCCTATCCTGTGTGATACTGTCTGCTGAGCTGTGTATCTAATCCTATCCTGTGTGATACTGTCTGCTGAGCTGTGTATCTAATCTTATCCTGTGTGATACTGTCTGCTGGGCTGTGTATCTAATCCTATCCTGTGTGATACTGTCTGCTGAGCTGTGTATCTAATCCTATCTTGTGTGATACTGTCTGCTGGGCTGTGTATCTAATCCTATCCTGTGTGATACTGTCTGCTGAGCTGTGTATCTAATCCTATCCTGTGTGATACTGTCTGCTGAGCTGTGTATCTAATCTTATCCTGTGTGATACTGTCTGCTGGGTTGTGTATCTAATCCTATCCTGTGTTTTATATATGTATAAAACACAGAAGTTATGCAGCTAATAAAGGACAAGGGAATAAAAGTAACACAATGGGTGATGGATCACATTGATGTATGAGAAGAATTGGTTAGCCGTATGTATTTCCAACCTATATAATATTGTCATAGTGAAGCTGGCGCCACTGTAATCTGCTTGGTAAAAGTATATACATAAATCAATAAACTAATAAGCTAATGGAGAAATACTAACGGTAATCTTGAAAATAAGCCACTGTAAAGAATACAAATCTGTCACCAATGAGAGTGTGCTATATATGGGAAACAAAGTCTGGCTTATGGGAAGACACTGTTGGTATAAAGATATATATACATTATCGTCCCTATAGAGGAAAATATAAATGCTGAGGATTAAAGTTACTGCATATGTTTAAGTAACTATATGTAACTAAGATCAACAATTAAAGTATATGCTGTATTTTTATATATATGTGTATATATATATATATATATATATATATATATACCTGTATGTATGTATTTATATAATTTTTAAGTGTACTATCCATTTGTTCTCTGCATTTGCCATGTTACTCTTTTATTTAAAAAAAAAAACAAAACTTGAATCTCATTTGATGTTTGGGTGAGTCCCTCTTTCGAGACCTCCATTAAGTTTTCCAGCTTTAAAAAGATGGATAAAATTGCTAAGAGTGCTCCCGTACCAGTGCTGCCTGGTCCTGCACCCCTCTCTGCCTCCTGGTCCAGCAATGACATCCCAACACAGGGATGTCATGACTGTTGCAGCCAATCACAGGCGATATATGTTCACCGCTG
The DNA here is from genome assembly GCA_900303285.1 of Rhinella marina. NCBI lineage: Eukaryota > Metazoa > Chordata > Amphibia > Anura > Bufonidae > Rhinella > Rhinella marina. The sequence goes on from ONZH01026808.1 coordinate 10,503, forward strand.
CAGTGGACACATGCCTCTGTATCATGATGTCATTCCTGGTTAAGGAAGCAGAGAGCGTTGGGGGACCAGGCAGCATTGGTATGGTAGTGGTGGGGGGATCCATGTGTTGAGTATTACTTTTTCTTTGCACAACATTCTCATCAGTTTTAAACATTTTTTGGACCAGAAACATCCTTTAATAAGCCAGAGTGGCTACAAACAGTGTCACTATGGGTGGACAGCCTATTGAATTCAGTTCTTGTGGTGGTACTGCAGAGGTTCCCCTGCAAAGCACACCTAAGATCAGCTTGTTTTCAAGAGATTCTTCAGACAAAAGGCTTACTGATAGCTGCTTTGAACACCAATAAACCATTTTATATCTTTGATATGATAGCTGATTTACATAGACAGTAAATGCATAGAAGGAAAAGCATAATACAGGTTTATGAAATACTTGCCTTGTGCACTGATATAGATGATGTATACATGTTATAGCATGGTAGGGTGAATTGTTCAATTTATTTTATGGTTTAATGGCTTTGCTGTTTCATGTACCCCTTTGGTAAATTCAAACATTTATCCTTTTGAGATGACAAATCTTACACTTGCAATTCAACTGACTAAATATTTTGACCGTTATGCATTATTAAAATCCCCAATGAGTTGTATTATTTATTTTCTTGTTTCTTTTATCTATCACCAGGAGAGTCCCTTAGCCTCACCGATGATTTATTGTCTGGTTTGGGTACAGCTTGTATTGCAGCTGGGAGAAGCCATGGCGGGACATCAGACAACAATCTTTACTCTGTGATTTTCAAGTGCTTGGAAGCAGACAGTATTTACAAGTAAGCTGAGCCAATTATAAAAAGAAATCAATAAGCTAAATATATTGTTGAGAGCAGCTGCGCATATTGTACTATTGTCCGTTAGGAAGAGCCATGCTGACTTGATATATTAAATATTTTTAAACTTAAATTCGCATTAAGGATGAGTGAATTGATTGTAAATTAATCTGATTCATTCCGAATTTCACAAAAATTAATACGCCAAATGAATCTGAAGCTTTTGTGTTTCAGACGAATTGTATAAAACCGGCGTCCAGCTGCATTTTACTCTGAATATTGGCAGTATAAGGAAGAAGATGGAGGATCACATAACACCTGGAGAAAGTGGGGGGAAGGCTTGCCCTGGTTAGCTTAGAGACTGAAAGACAGCAATATCAGCCATTTAGGGGGGCAGAAGGCAGTGAGATCCTTATTGCTGAACAAGAGGAATCTCGATACTCTGTTCCCCGGACAACGTCAAGGTGTCACCACGTGTTGCTGCTCTCCAGAAGGAATGATAAGGTGTGGTGCACCCCAGTGGGAAATAAGTCCAGAGAGTCAGGGTCTGCAGTAAAACAGTGTGCTTCTTTACTGAAGGAATTCAGGTGCAAAACAATACAGGCGTGGCATAGGGCTGGCCTCTCTAGTCTCCTGCCTGGCAGAAGTAGGATTTGATGCTGTAGAAAGGCCTGACCTAGCAGCCCCTCTCTCTCTCAGAAGGCTGGTACCCTGGTCAAAGGCTGGAGGCCCACGGTCTGTCACTTAGTAGTCCGGGTGGCTCCTTGGTCACAGGGCAAGTGACCCATGGTCTGTGTCTCAGCATCCCAATTTCAGCGTCTTCTCCTGTTCCCTCATGCAGACTGGAGTTTCCCCTCCAAGCACTGGTCCCTAACTGCAGAACACTAGGGGCTCTGATTGGTGGAGTGGAAAAACTCCGCACAAACAATTACAATGTTACCATTCCCACCTGGCATGGACTTACATTAGAGATTCAGTGATACTGAATGGCATTGACACAGCAGTTTCCAGACATAACAACATAGCTAAACCAGACATTCAAAGGTTCAATCTGTCTGGTTTTAGTGATAAACAAGTCTGGCTTTTTCCCTCAAAACATACTCTTCTTTAAATCTTATGGCAGCTGTGGAAAATTACCAGCTTCTCATTCAAAGTCCCAAACGTCTGTCAGTATTCATTAACCCTTTCCACAGAGCCTTGCAAATACAGTGCAAATACAGTATATATATCACAGTATACATATAAAATGTAGTTAAACAGTGCATGTTAACTCTTTCAAGTGAAATAAAGTAAGACGTTTATAACTTTGCATAGGGAAATGGGAAAATGTTCACAAATGTCCAGACTTCACAGCTCCCCATGCTCCAGGGCACTACATGAGAAGATAGCTTTTTTGCCAAATCTAAAGTTTCTAAAGTTCACATGCTTGTTGCTGCAAACATTGACCAATTGCATATTTTTTTCTTCCGAAAACAATTATAGTGCATTATATCCATGATATTAAACACATTGCATCATAGCAGAAGCATTTTATGAAATAACGTCTTTTTTATACCTGTCTTATTGAACGCATACTTCAAAGACATATTACCACATGGCATTGTTATATCAGTGTTAGCGGAAGCATTTCTGCATCAGACGTGTAGTTCAAAGACATTTTACTACAAATATTGCAGTTATACATGTGCTATTAAACAAATAGTTCAGTAGTTCAAAGACAATACCAATGTGCAGTGTGTTTTATAGAAGAGGAGGGACATTTAACTGTGCCTCTGTTTTTAAATTACAGAAAAAAAATTCAGTTTTGCTAGCACTGTGTACCAAACCAATTACATTTAATTTATAGGAATCCTGTGATTTTTCATTTTTAGGTCTCATAATAAAATGTCTGGAAAATGGAACAGGACAAAACGAAAAACCCTGGCCTTATCAGACCATGGGCAGTAGCAACATTAGCAGCACCAGCCATTTGGCCAGTAATAGTAGTAGTAGGCCACAGTCATATCCTTACCATCAAGCAGTATGATGATTACTGGATAATAGAGATGAGCGAATTTTTAAAAAATTCGATTCGGCTGGTTCGAATTTTCCGAAAAGATTCGCTTCAATCCGAATAAATTCGTTGCGAATCGCGTTAAAAAACGGCTTCCGGGCTGCAGAGAGCCTGGATAGTGGTGTAGAACTTCTGTGCTCGTATGCTCGAGTGCTCTGGCCGAGCAACCGAGCATAATGTTAGTCAATGGGACTAAACCAGGCACCCCCCACTCGGAAGAGGGGAGGGTGTCTGGTTAATAGAAAAAGGTCAGAATCGCGACTTCTCCTCTTTTACTCCTTTCGCGTGTAAAAGTATGCTAATTAACTGAATTTGTACGCATTTGCGCACAATGCGTACGCATTAGCGTCCAAATGTGTACGCATTTGCATACAAATTCGTACGCATTAGCATACAATGCGTAGCATAGAAATCAACATTACAGTGAATACCAGCATTGCGCTTGAGTACACTCGGTGTTCTACTGTGGTAGTGGAAGAATACTGTGAGCCAGTGTGACACGCACATAACAGGCTTCTTAGAATCGCTGCACACTTTTATGTATTTGGGCAGTTAAGGGGCCAAAACTCACCAAACAACTCAAGTCTGAACTCAGCCTTACAGGTCAATGTTAGCACCAGCTATAAAGAATCGTGCAGAGGCCCAAGATCCTACTAGAGCGCCAAAAGTGCACGCCTTTTACACCAATTCACTGATTCCACATACACGACGACAGTGTGGCCAGGTGGCAGCAGCATGAGTAGGCCACAGAGTGGCAGAATGACAGACCCTGGAAATGGCAGCAGCAGTGGAAGTAGTAGTACAATTTGGAGGCCACAGAGTGGCACAATTACATAATTTTGACGTAGCGGCAGCTAGGAGACGGCATGTGGAGTCGGCGACGGCGACATCAGCATCAGGGCAGAGAGTGGCATGATGACATACCCTGAAGAGCAGACCGTAAAAAAGAGTTTTCGGCCTTTTGGTTAAGATCAACTGTAGTATATGTTCTTATCAGTATCGGGGCTGGTTATGCCAGTGGACAGGAACGTAAGACAGAGGAGGTGCAGTGAAGGCTCCAGCTTTGTCTCGACTGTGACAAAATGTCAGTATTGACCCAAGACGCCAAGAAAGTTTGGAGTTCCATCTTGAGATCGAGCTAGCGGTCTAAAGGTAGCTGAGCTACCACCTGTGGGAGCCCCTCCCTTTCACTTCTCCCATGCTCATTGCTGAGTGTCCCGGGGGCCGGAATCGTTTACTTTTAAAAATTCAAGTGTTCAAAACAAACAGGGTTTCCTGTGTACTTGAGCTTTGAATAATGAAATAGGACTACAGAACGTACCAAAAATTTACGACTGACATGCTGCTGCAGAGGAGAGTGGCACCGTAACAGCAGCTGCAAGAGGCAGCAATGGAATACATTTCAAGGCCACAGAGTGGGATAGGCAGCAGGAGTCATATTAATTTTAATGAGACAGAATGGCACAGTGACATAATTACATAATTTGGACCTAGTGGCAGCTAGAAGACAGCGTGTGGAGGCGGCGGCAGCAGCATCAGGCGACAGAGTGGCACAATGACAGACCTTGAAGTGGCAGCAGCATGAGTAGGCCACAGATTGGCACAATCAAAGACCCTGGAAGTGGCAGCAGCAGTCGTTAAAATTGGAAGGCGACAGAGTGGCAGAATGACAGACCCTGGAAGTGGCAGCATCATGAGTAGGCCAAAGAGGGGCACAATGACAGACCCTGAAGTGGCAGCAGCATGAGTAGGACAAAGAGTGGCATACCGTAGAGTGGCAGCTAGAAGACAGCGTGTGGAGGCGGTAGCAGCAACAGCATCCCAGAGAGTGGCACAAGTACATAATTTGGACCTAGCGGCAGCTAGAACACAGCGTGTAGAGGCAGCAGCAGCAGCATACCGCAGGGTGGCACAATTACATAATTTGGAGGTAGCGGCAGATAGGACACAGCGTGTGGAGGCGGTGGCAGCAGCATGAGTAGACCACAGAGTGGCACAATTACATCATTTGGAGGTAGCGGCAGATAGGACACTGTGTGGAGGCGACAGCAGCATGAGTAGGCCACAGAGTGGCACAATTACATAATTTGGATGTAGCGGCAGCTAGGACACAGCGTGTGGAGGCGGCAGCAGCAGCATCAGGCCACAGAGTGGCATGATGACACAGCCTCGAAGTGACAGCAGTAGCAGAATGAGGAGACCTGATGAGATGGCAGCAGCATCAGAAGGCTACATATTGGGTCAATGACAGAGTGGAGAGGTGGGTGGCAATACCAGACACTGGTAAACATGCTGGGTGGTAGAAGGAGCAGCTGGTAGATGTGTGGCATCAGGCGGGTGGCAGCATCATAAGAGTGGCTGACGCAGGTAGCCTGAACAATACAGTCTCATTTGCCAAGGTTTGGTTGACGCATCATGGCTGATCTAATCTAATACATCAGGCGTTGGTGGGTGGAAATCCTGGCTGATGGACGCCTTATTCATCTTGACAAAGGTGAATCTTTCCACATTTTGGAAGGACAGTCGAGTTCTCCTTGGGGTAACTATGGCCCCCGCGGCACTGAACACCCGCTCTGATGCCACACTACTAGCCGGGCAGGACAACTTCTCCAGTGCAAACTCGGCCAGTTGTGGCCACAAATCCAGTTGGCTGCCCAGTAGTCCAGAGGATCTTCAAGGTGCAGTGGTGGGGTGCTATCCAAGTAGGCCACCACCTGCTGGTTCAGGCTCTGCTCCTGGTCTACCTGCTGCTGCTGCTGAGTACTTTCCGCACTTAGCGGGTGAAGAAAGCTGCTCATCAGCGACTCAAGACTCAAGTTGCTGCTAATGGAGCTGGTACTGCTCCTAACCCCCCACCCCCCCCCCACAGCAGCCATGGCAGTGGAACATGAGCGCTGAAGGGCCCCCCGGTCAGACCTGCGAGATGATGGACGATGACGCAGATAGGCAGCAGTCAACTGACTACATAGGATGTCTCTATAGTACTTTAGTTTTTCCTCCCTCTCAGCAGGTGAAAAAAATGCCCCCATTTTAGACTGGTAGCGAGGGTCCAAGAGAGTGGAGAGCCAGAAGTCATCCCTCTGCCGGATGGTGACTATTCGGCTGTCAGTACGTAAGCAAGTGAGCATGCATCGGGCCATTTGCGCAAGTGACTCAGAGGGACTCCCTGCCTCCAACTCCACTGTATACTGCCATGGTGTCTCTGGGTCATCTGCCTCATCTTACTCTATACTCCTCTGGCTGCTCCTGCTCCTCCTCTTCTGTCACCTGGGTAGAAAAACCACTAAATGCTTGTGCTCCAATGTCCTCCTCCTCCTCCAGTTCAGTCCCCACTGGACTCATGTGGCCGTGAGATGCAGTCTCCACGTCTCCAGTCCCCTGACCAGAAAGATTTTGCAGCATCTGTTCCAGGACATGAAGCAGTGGAATTACGCATGAGCTGCCACTGGCTGACATCAAAATTACACAGGGGAGTACTCCTGTCAGCTTGGATCATTAATAGAGATGAGCGAACATGCTTGTCCGAGCTTGATGCTCGTCCGAGCAATAGGGTATTCGCATATGCTCGCTACTCGGACGAGCATATCGCGATCCTCGAGGTACATGGCAACTTCCTCTTTCTGCATGTTAGCCGCCTTTTTTCAGCCAATCAACATGCAGGAGAGTCTTTGGTACCTCCTAGCATCACGTGGGGCCCCTACAAGTCGATAGCAGGGATTGGCTGGCCAGATCAGATGACCTGGGAATATAAGAATCTGGTCCCGCGCTGCTCGCGTCATACGCTGTCTTCATGAGATTAGGGATAGAGCTGCTGTCTGTCAGGGAGAGTGTTAGGGCCTTAATTTAGATGTTGGTTAGGCAGGAATCACCCACAAAGAACCCAACAGCCCTTCTAAGGGCTACAAGCACCGTTTTTTTTTTTTGTCTCCTCCTTGCTGCTGGCTGGGACTTGTAGTGCAGCTACCGCCATCTTGGCTGCACACTGTACACAGTGACTGGTGGCAGAAGGGACAGCACGTGGTCCACACAGACCCAAAATAAATTGCCCAAAGTACTCATTTTTGCTGCTGCTGTACCTTGGCTTGCTGAGATCTGTACTGCAGTCTAGGGAATACGTTTTTCTGTAATTTCTATACACTACAGTCCAGTGAACAATTATGTAGTGTACTGTACAGTAGCGTCAGTCTAGGGAATACGTATTTCTCTCATTTCTATACACTACAGTCCAGTGAACAATTATGTAGTATACTGTACAGTAGCGTAATTCTAGGGAATACGTATTTCTCTCATTTCTATACACTGCAGTCCAGTGAACAATTATGTAGTGTGCTGTACAATAGCGTCAGTCTAGGGAATACGTTTTTTTATATATCCTACAGTGCAGTGAAAAATTGAGTGGTTTGCGGTGCAATAGCTGCCGTCTAAAGACTATGTTTTTCCTCTCAGTCATATATACTACAGTGCAGTGAAAAATTGAGTGGTTTGCGGTGCAATAGCCGCCGTCTAAAGACTACGTTTTTCCTCTTAGTCATATATACTACAGTGCAGTGCGAAATTCAGTCGTGGTCTGCACACTAGCCGGAGTGTAGAAAATATACGTTTTTCCTCTCAGTTATACATTATACAGTGCAGTGCGAAATTGTGTCGTGTGCTGCACACTAGCCGGAGTGTAGAAAATATACGTTTTTCTTCTCAGTTATATATTATACAGTGCAGTGAAAAATTCTGTCGTGTGCTGCACACTAGCCGGAGTGTAGAAAATATACGTTTTTCATCTCAGTTATACATTATACAGTGCAGTGCAAAATTCTGTCGTGTGCTGCACGCTAGCCGAAGTGTGGAAAATATACGTTTTTTTCTCTCAGTTATATATCATACATTGCAGTGAAAAATTGAGTGGTTTGCGGTACAATAGCCGCCGTCTAAAGACTACATTTTTTCTCTCAGTTATATATCATACAGTGCAGTGAACACACAAAATGTTGAACCCAAGGGTTAAGGGTCGAGGGCGTGGGCGTTCAAGTAGTGTAGGGGGCAGAGGCCGTGGTCCTGGGCAGGGTGACACAGTACATGTTGATGAGGGAGCAGTGGAACGCCGCAGAGTTTCGCTCCCTAGCTTCATCTCGCAACTTACTGGTTCACGTGGTACACCACTATTGAAACCACAACAGTGCGAACAGGTGATGACGTGGATAGCGGACAATGCGTCCAGTAATTTATCCACCACCCAGTCTTCCACGCAGTCCACCCACGCTAGCCAAGGGAGTAGACCTCTGTCTCCTCCAGCTCAACCTCCTTCCCCCCAGCCTGCCCCCCCCCCACGGAAAGTATGGATTCAGATCAGGCATACTCACAGGAACTCTTTTCAGGACCCTACCCAGAGACACAAACCACTGCTCAACAGCAACCTGAGCAGTTGCTGTGTCCCGATGCCCAAAATTTTGAACTTTCACAGTCTGTGGGTGATGAGAGTGTGGACTTAGTGCAAGTAGTGTGTGAAGAGGTGTCGGATGATGATGAGACTCTGTTGTCAGACAGTGACGTTGTTGTCAGGGCAGTAAGTCCGAGGGGGGAGCAGAGTGAGGAATCGGAGGAAAAGCTGGTGGATGATGAGGTGACTGACCCGAGCTGGGTTGGTAATCCAACTCAAGACAGTGCTTCTGAGGGGGAGGCAAGTGCAGCACCAGAACAGGTTGGAAGAGGCAGTGGGGTGGCCAGAGGGAGAAGCAGGGCCAGAGCAGGTAGATCAGCAACTGTTTCACGGAGTCAAGCTCCCGTGCCAAGGCCTAGATGTTCGCAAGTCTGGAGGTTTTTTAAAGAAAGTGAGGATGACCGACGGACTGTGGTGTGCAACCTGTGCCACACCATCAGTAGGGGAGCCACCACTACCAGCCTAACCACTACCAGCATGCGCAGGCATATGAGTGCTAAACACGCGACTCAGTGGAACCAAGGCCGTTCACCTCCTGCGGGTCACACCACTGCCCCTTCCCCTGTGTCACGTGCTGGTTCGGCGAGTCAACCCCCCGCCCAGGACCCCGACACGAGCGCCTCCCGCCCTACAACCACCCCTTCACCTCCATGATCCTCCGCAACCTCCACCAATGTGTCCCAGCGCAGCGTTCAGCGCAGCTGTCTTTGCAGCAGACATTTGAGCTCAAGCGCAAATACAATTCCAGCCACCCACATGCACAAGCCCTAAGCGTCCACATCTCCAAATTGTTGAGCCTGGAGATGCTGCCCTATAGACTGGTAGAAACTGAGGCTTTCCGCAACCTGATGGCGGTGGCTGTCCCTCGGTACTTGGTCCCGAGCCGCCACTATTTTTCCCGATGTGCCGTCCCAGCCCTACACCAGCACGTGTCAGAGAACATCATCCATGCCCTGACCAACGTGGTTAGTGATAAGGTCCATCTAACCACGGACTCGTGGACAAGTGCTGCCGGGCAGGGACACTATCTCACTGACGGCACATTGGGTTAACTTGGTTGAGGCTGGGACCGAGTCTGACCCTGGGGCCGCTCATGTACTGCCCACACCGAGGATTGCGGAGCCTACCTCGGTCACGGTTTCTCAGATGTACTATGCCTCTTCCTCCAACCCCTCCTCCTCCTCCGAATTACCATCCGTGGGCACAGCACCTTCAGTCGGTAGCTCTAGGCGCAGCAGCAGTGCCGTGGGTAAGCGCCAACAGGCGGTGCTCAAACTGTTGAGCTTAGGTGACAAAAAGCACACCGCCCAATAGCTGTTACAAGGCTTCACGGCGCAGACCGATCTGTGGCTTGCACCGCTGAACCTCAAACCAGGCATGGTTGTGTGTGACAACGGGCGTAACCTGTTGGTGGCTCTGCAACTCGGCAGACTCACACATGTGCCATGCCTGTCCCACGTGTTCAATCTCATAGTTCAGCTGTGTTTTTGGTGTTTCGCCTGCTACCTCACTCTAACTCGGTCACTCTGTTGACACCGCCATACAGGGTCACCCTAAATTTTATTTGTGCTTCGCCTGCTACCTCACTCTAACTCGTTCACTCTGTTGTCACCGCCATACACGGTAACGCTAAATTTTATTTCTTCTTCGACTGCTACCTCAGTCTACCTCGGTCACTCTGTTGTCACCGCCATGCTGCATCATGGTAAATTTTTGGGTGGCTCACCTGCTACCTCATGTAACTTGGTCACTTGTTAGTGTCACCGCCATGCTGTGTCAGGCTTATGCCTGCGTCGTGGGGCGGGGGATAGCACAGCAGTGCCAACATGGGCATGGGTGATGGACCTTCGTTGCACCTAGTTGGGTGCTTCCCTAACACGTGATGGGCATGTGCCTCGCCCTTCTTGGTCTGGGTGAGCACAATTGCCTTGAGGGTCACCACCAGGCTTTTGCCCGAGAATTTGGGGTAGTGGTGGGATTAGGCAGCCTCAGAGGCATCCATGCATGCTACCCCTGCTGTTTCCTGTCCATTTCCATGGTGTTTCCATCATTTTCTGAGGTTTCCAGGTTTTCACCCAGCCTTCCCTAGGCAGAGCCTTGGTCTCCTGCAAAAAATGCTTGAGTCTCCCATTGACTTCAATGGGGTTCGTTACTCGAAACGAGCACCCGAGCATCGGGAAAAGTTCGTCTCGAATAACGAGCACCCGAGCATTTTAGTACTCACTCATCTCTATTCTTTGTTCTTCCACCTTAAAAACATAAATCTGTGTGCCATTAGATAGTTGTTGTTTCTAAGCTTTTTAATATGAGCACATTTTAAATGTTTTGACTTTCATTAATTACTGTGTCTCTGCCTACAGGTTTAGTCTTTTTGCTGTAGATACTCATGGACGGCACTCAGCACAAAGTTTAGTCACACTGCGTACTGCTTGCTCTTTAGTGGATGACAGTAAAGCTGAAGGTAAGCATCATTTTATGTAAAAATGTATCAGGAAGTTTCATTACCTCTTGAAATTATACTGTTTTAATTGTATTTAATGAAATTTTTATTCAATAGAAAGGTGAAGTTTTTTTTATACAACATTAAAAACCAGTTTCTACAGTTTTTTTTCCCAAAACTGTGGATTTCTTGTCAGTGGGCTGCATCTAATGTTACAAATCAACCAAATTCAAAAGAACTGGTGCAACACAATAATAGTCTAGTAGGCTGGAGTGGACAGTTATGATTTTGAAGGATGTTATTCTTAGGTCTTTGGCAGAATATGTGCCAACATGTACAGGTTGGTAAGTTCAATATAAGGCTGTAGCTCTGAGATAAGTGGTCAGCCTTGCATGTTAGATGTCCATGTTCAAATCCCATGAGGAAGTTCTAGATTTTCTTTCTCTCCCTTATTTAACCCGTAAAAAAAAGGCTATAGCCTTACTATATTGAGAAGAGTGGTTTTCTGTGCTTAGAAAGCTAATACATATTACAGGTGTCTTTATAATCATTTGTTGTGCCAGTGAATAAATCAGTAATATATATATTAGCTTGCTAAGCGTAGAAAACCTCTATTCTAAACATGGTAAGGCTATAGTATGTAGTCTATATGATATGTACATTCTAGGACACAGGCCTTCCCTCAGCATACTGATGTCTATCCCTGTCTATCTCGGGGAGGGGTGTGTGTGCAGAGCACAGGGGTATTAAAAAAGCATTGCTCCAATGATTTAGCTATCCATGGTGCTCCAAAGTGGTCATTTGCATATGAATAAAATTGCAGATATTTCTGCAGTTGTTTAACATACAGACAAAAGAAATCAGCACGATCATCCCTACCAGGCAGTATGTCTGGTTTAATAGGTTTGATAATGCTGACATAGGCTTTATAATGAGCGTAAAAACATTTGTAAAAGGCATTCTAAAGATTTGTCACCTATATTTTTTCGTTTTCTTTTCCAGAGACATAATGCATTCCCAAAGTTTTCAGACACATTTTCATATTTTGTTATGTTACGTTTTTTTCTCAACATTTTGCACTCAATACCCCATAACGACAATGTGAATATTTGAAATCTTTGCTAATTTATTGAAGAGGAAAAAGTAAAATATTACATTGATCTAAGAATTCAGACCTTTTACTCAGTATTTAGTTGAAGCACTTTTGGCAGAGATTAAATCCTATAGTCTTCTTGGGTATGATGCAGATGAAGCTCTGTGAGGTTGGATGACAGCCATTTTCAGGTCTCTCCAGAAATTTTTAATTGGGTTCAACTCAGGGGTCTGGCTAGGCCACTCAAAGACATTCACAGAGTTGTCTCTAAGCTACTCTTGTTTTGCCTTGGCTGTATGTATAGCATCATTGTCTTTTTGGAAAGTAAACCTTTGGCCCAGTCTGATATTTCCATTAAGAATATCTGTACTTTGCTCCATTGTGCATTACCTCAATTCTGATTAGTCTCCCTGTCCAAGCCAAAAACATCCCCACAGCATGTTGCTGCCACCACCATGCTTCACTGTAGGGATAGTATTGAACAGTGCCTTGTTTCCACCAAACATGATGCTTAGTATTGAGGCCAAAAAGTTCAATCTTGGTTTCATCAGACCAGAGAATCTTGTTTCTATCACATGAGAGTCCATTAAGTGCTTAATTGCAAACTTTCATGTGTTCATGTGTGTTCTTTTAGCGAGGAGAGACTTCTTGCTGGTCACTCTGCCAGATTAGTGGACTGCTGCAGTGATGGCTGACAGGATCTATGAGTGACTATTGGGTTCATGGTTGCCTTTCTTACCAAGGCCCTTTTTGCCCGATTACTTAGTTTAGTGGGTTGACCAGATCTAGAAAGAGTCCAGGTTGTTCCAAACTTCTTCCATTTAAGAGTTATGCAGGGCACTATGTTCTTGAGAACTTGCAGTGCAACAGAGTTTTTTGTACCCTTCTCCAGATCTGTGTCTCCACACAATCCTGTCTCTGATCTCTCCAGGCAGTTCTTACCTCCTCATGGCTTGAATATTACTTTGATATGCATTGTCAGTTGTGAGGCCTTACAGGGGAGTGCCTTTCCAAATCCTGTCCAATCTACTGAATTTGCCACAGGTGCTACAGAAAAAAAGTGGATTTAGATGTAAAATCTGCCAAAAAAGTGAAATTGAAAAGTGAAAGTGAAAATCTCCATTTTCCTTTACTTCTTATGGAATACCTAAAGGGTTAACAAAGTTTGTAAAATCAGTTTTGAATAACTTGAGGGTTTTAGTTTCTAAAAGGGGGCATTTATGGGTCGTTTCTACTATTTAAGGCTCATAAAGTGTGAGCTTGGATACGTATAAGTGTTCCAAAGTTATTACCACATATCAGCACACATTTTTTACATAATTGTAACCCAATGTGCCAATATTCTTCCATTCCATTGATGCCAGTCTTCTTGGTCCCTGCAGTATAACATTTATAGTGATTACATGACTGTGCTAGACAATCATTGTTTTCTGCAGTGATGTTTGTCTGTAACCATGAACATCTACCGCAGTCAAATGATGGATAGACCTGCAGCAAGGCGACTGAGCAGAAATGGTCATATAAGTATATAATGACCATAATCCAAATATGGAACCAGGGCACAACCAGTAAACATCAAAAAGTCCAAGCACACCACTGTTAGCTTTGGTATGAAAGTCTCTACATTAGTAATAATATTCAGAAGTGCAGTCCGTGTTACAACATCAACGTTCCCTCCTGTAGACTTATATGGACCACTAAAATTTTGCTGTATAGTCATACCCAGCCGAAATGCATATCATCAATCTCGATCCTCCAGCAGTCTCAGGAACTTGTGCAGAATCATTTAAGGTTAAAACACCTGCTGTAAAAATATAGAATAAAATAGTAAAAACCATTTCATAATGGAGCTTGTAACAACCCAACTAGTTTTTCCTTCCAAGGCTTCCTAAGGTGTTCAGTCCAACGAACTCCAGCCCATATTCTTAACCCTGTAAGGACTAACACTTTCAGGTCAAAAGCTTTTTAGATGATTAGTGAGCTTGGTTTACATTGCTGGTCTTTATGTTGGTTGGGGGCTGTACTAGAGCTGCACTGTGTGAATACACTCTTATGGGGTTTTTAAGAGAACTGACTTCTATAGAGATGAGCCTTGACCTGGAAGTGTTAGTCCATACAGAGTTAAAAATGTAGATTGGAGATTGGAATAGGAACCCCTAAAGAAGCCTTGGAAGGTGAAACTAGTTGGGAGGTTACAAAATCTACAATGCAAAGGTTTTTACAATTTTATTCCATGTTTATACAAGATGTTCTTGTGAGTATTTGGAATAAATACAGCTGGTGCTTTTACCTTAAATGATTCTGCACAAGGTCCTGTGTCTCCATATTAGTGTGACTGTTGGGGGATCGTGATTCAGGATACACAGTTCTGGCTGGCAAACAGCAACCTGAAAATGTGAGGGGGCTGGAGAATCCTTATACTGTAAGTCTAAACAGGAAGTAACATCGAGGATGACACTACAAGGATCCTTGTAAAAGGGCAGTGCCTGCAATATTTGTGAGAAGATAACTTCTTTACAGTAAAGCAGTTGTTCTTACACAGACTGCACTGCTGAATATTATTGCTAATGTCTTTCATATCTGATGTAATAGTGATCCGCAGGGGCGGATTGACTATAGGCCTTACAGGGAAATTTCTCGGTGGGCCGATACCAAGGGGGACGCCTGAGCCCTCCTCCCAGCCGGCTAGTGGAAGTTTTTGGGGATGTATTTTGTGCTGGGGCAGTATTTTGTCATGTACTTTGCTATTTGGCTCTGTTGGGGAGGTATAATGTGCCATATTATGGTATTGCTAGCCCTGCCTTCCATCAATTTGGACCCGACAACAATACGCGGCCACCTTCTGTATTTTTTACCAGTGCCACTTTAAGTTTCCAGTCCGCCCCTGGTGGTGTGCAGGGGTGGATTGGCCATAGACCTTAAAGGGAAATTTCCCAGTGGGCCGATGCCCAAGGAGCCGCGTGAGCCCTCCTCATGGCCAGTCAATGGAAGTTTTTGGGAATGTATTTTGTGCTGATGGGGGCAATATTTTGTGATGGACTATGGTATGTTGGGGGTTGTATAATGTGCCACAATATGGCCCCGCCTACTTGTGCAGGCCCTGCCTTCCATCAATTTGGACCCAACTACAAAACAGGGCCACTTTTAGTATTTTTTTCCTGGGCCACTTTAAGTTCCCAATCTGCCCCTGGTCGTGTGCTTGGACTTTTTGAAGTTTACCTGTTGTGCTTTGGGTTTATGGTTGTTAAATGTCCTTTTTTTTAGAGAGTAACAATTTGAGTAGGTTGTTTACACTCTGTTTTTACCATATTTGTGTTTTTATATGTACAGTGGGTACTGTATAGAATTATATTTATTATTTCGAAATATTAGGAGGAAAAGAGAAACTTATTTTATATCTTATAAAATGTCTGAAATCTACATCCACCCTATGTTTTTTGTGTGTGTTATGAGGAGTTTTCACTGATTGACCATAGCATTAAAACCAATATTGTGTAGGCTCCCTTGTGCAACTAACACAGATCTGACCCATTGAGGCATGGACTCAACAAGACCTGTAAAGGTATCCTGTGTTATCTAGCACCAAGATGCTAGCCATAGATTCATTAAATCCTGTAAGTTGTGAGAGCCCTACATGCTTAGAACTTGTTTTTATAGCACTTCCCCCATGTAGTATGTTGGATTGGATTAGTATGTTGGGAATTTGGAGAAATCTGGGGAATTTGGTTCCTCAGACCATTCCTGAACAGTATTTGCAGTGTGGCAGAATGCATTATCTTGATGAAAGAGACCACTGCCTTTAGGGCATATCATTGCCATGAGGGAAGGCACTTGGTCTGCAACAATAGTAAAGTAGTTGGTAGATGTCAGAGTAACTGCCGCATGAATACCAGTAGAAAACTTCCCGGAAAAATTCTAGAATCAAAGACTTCTAGACAACTCCCTAAAGAAGGATGTATTACCGCCTGAATTCTTGATATATTCACTTTGTTGTGGGTCATAATAAAGTCCTAATTTTCACACAAGTTCTGTCTCTAATTCTGGAATTGTTTGGCACAAGACAAAAGGGAGAAAGTTTAGTTTTTTTTTTTCCAGACGGGCACCAATACACAGGTTGTGCTGTTGTAAGGTTGTTCCCCTGTTTGTGTTCTTCCCATAGTGAATCCTGGTGCCACATGTAGTGAATCCTGGTGTACACATCTCCCTTAGAGTCTGATCCGGCATAAATGTTGGCTGGACAAAAACCGCTGCATCCAGTAGTATTTGTCCACCTTATCACCTCTGGATACCATTATAGTCAATAGGCATCCGATTGTGATCTGTTGAATCCGGCAATGCCAGATCCGTTGAACCCCAGCAGATGGGAACAGCATGCCTGAAACATTCATTGGAGATGTGAATGTAGCCTCAGAGTCTCACGTGCATGCAACCATACTCCTGATGTAAAACTAAACATCATTCATCAGATTAGGTCACCTTAGTATGTACTGTGTGAATAAATTCCTTGGGAACCTTCTTAAAAGAATCGTGTCACCAAAAATATTTTCTGCCAGTTAAAACCAGATCGTAACACATACTTTTTTTTCTACTCTGTTTTTATTTTCTGATTGCAGATTTATTTATTCTATTTCCTGAACATTATTATGGGGATGGCCATCTTGCCTGAGCTGTTCTTAACAGCATTTACACAGCATTTAAAAAATTGCTTTATGGCAGCCTCATGGTCCATAAACACAGTGGTCAGGAGGGGACTTCAATGACTTCTATGGGAGTTTTCTAGGCATGACCTGTGACCTGTGCAGAGGTCACTGTACAAGGAAAGAATAGATAAGCTCTGACAATCACCTATTATAAATGGTGGACAAAGTCTTATCTATACGCAGAAGTGATATCATTACAGGGATTATTAGAATGACAGATAAGCAGGTAACTGCAGTAAAGGGATCTGTACAGACCAAGAAATGGTGTCTATTGTTTGACTTGGCTACCAGTGCAAAAACTGCAGGATTTTGTGGAAATAGAGATATTGACATGGAAAATTAAAAGTAATATAATCAAAAATTCTTTAAATATTTTATAAACATAAAAAACATGATTTTGACAATAGGTCATTTTCTTATGACAAATTTCCATTAAGGCATCGTATAGGCCTCATTAACACTGTTGCTAAAAAGTACACTAGCAGAGCAGAATAGTTTGGTGTTGATGCTTAAATTACTTCTTGTGTCCACAATATAATAAATAAATCAATCATTTGCTTTATAGAAATCGCTGACAGAATTTACACATTATACAATGGATACACCAGTGGCAAAGAGCAGCAGATAGCGTACAACACCCTAATGGAAGTATCAGCTTCAATGCTTCTCCGAGTCCAGCATCATTACAATACTCTCTATGAGAAGTTTGGAGATTTTGTGTGGCGCAGTGAAGATGAGCTGGGACCCCGGTAAGGAAGTTCATTTAAAAAAATTTATTTTAATGTTCGCTACCCAAAAGTCCAGTATTTTCTGGAATATAGGAAGAAATCAAAATTCCTGGTAATAAGACAATGGATTTGGCTATTTTACTATATATTTATAGATTATAAAGGGAACTCATTGTTTATTCTGTTTTATGTTATAATTGTAGATTTCTCTATTTCTTTTTCTGTACATGAATTGGGGTGAGGTGGCTATTTTAGCAAAGCTGCTACCCTGGTGTGTTCTGCAGAGTAGAAAAACTATGCTTTACAGCAGGAACATACACTCACCGGCCACTTTATTAGGTACACCTGTCCAACTGCTCGTTAACACTTAATTTCTAATCAGCCAATCACATGGCGGCAACTCAGTGCATTTAGGCATGTAGACATGGTCAAGACAATCTCCTGCAGTTCAAACCGAGCATCAGTATGGGGAAGAAAGGTGATTTGAGTGCCTTTGAACGTGGCATGGTTGTTGGTGCCAGAAGGGCTGGTCTGAGTATTTCAGAAACTGCTGATCTACTGGGATTTTCACGCACAACCATCTCTAGGGTTTACAGAGAATGGTCCGAAAAAGAAAAAACATCCAGTGAGCGGCAGTTCTGTGGCCGGAAATGCCTTGTTGATGCCAGAGGTCAGAGGAGAATGGGCAGACTGGTTCGAGCTGATAGAAAGGCAACAGTGACTCAAATTGCCACCCGTTACAACCAAGGTAGGCAGAAGAGCATCTCTGAACGCACAGTACGTCGAACTTTGAGGCAGATGGGCTACAGCAGCAGAAGACCACACCGGGTGCCACTCCTTTCAGCTAAGAACAGGAAACTGAGGCTACAATTTGCACAAGCTCATCGAAATTGGACAGTAGAAGATTGGAAAAACGTTGCCTGGTCTGATGAGTCTCGATTTCTGCTGCGACATTCGGATGGTAGGGTCAGAATTTGGCGTCAACAACATGAAAGCATGGATCCATCCTGCCTTGTATCAACGGTTCAAGCTGGTGGTGGTGGTGTCATGGTGTGGGGAATATTTTCTTGGCACTCTTTGGGCCCCTTGGTACCAATTGAGCATCGTTGCAACGCCACAGCCTACCTGAGTATTGTTGCTGACCATGTCCATCCCTTTATGACCACAATGTACCCAACATCTGATGGCTACTTTCAGCAGGATAATGCGCCATGTCATAAAGCTGGAATCATCTCAGACTGGTTTCTTGAACATGACAATGAGTTCACTGTACTCAAATGGCCTCCACAGTCACCAGATCTCAATCCAATAGAGCATCTTTGGGATGTGGTGGAACGGGAGATTCGCATCATGGATGTGCAGCCGACAAATCTGCGGCAACTGTGTGATGCCATCATGTCAATATGGACCAAAATCTCTGAGGAATGCTTCCAGCACCTTGTTGAATCTATGCCACGAAGAATTGAGGCAGTTCTGAAGGCAAAAGGGGGTCCAACCCGTTACTAGCATGGTGTACCTAATAAATTGGCCGGTGAGTGTAGATCATAGGAACCTATAACCTGAAGATGAATCATCCTGCTCTGTAACCTGTGCAGAGGCCATTGTGCAGGGAGGGGGCGTAGATAAGCTGTGACATTACCTATTAATGATCAGTCCTATATGTTATCTGTATATAGGCATGTTGATTGTTTTACACAGTGGTATGTGGTGACATATGCCCTTTAAAAACGTGTAACAAAAAACAATTGATTCAACCCATTAAGGACACAGCCTACTTTTTGTGGCTTTTTATATCTAGATTTCTAGATCTACATCTATATCTATTATTATCACATTTCATAATTTTTTTGTTCCATTGATATCGAGCTATGGGCTGTTATGAATGCAGCAATACCAATCCATGTGTAGAGTTTTGTATTATTATTATGTAAATAATGGTGTTTGGAACTGAAAAAAAGATCATTTTTGTTTTCTTTCTCTTGATTTTTTTTTCTATTCTTTAAAAAAAAATAAAATAAAAAAAAAAACCTTTCCATACGTGGCAGATATGGAGCTCATTTTTAGGAGCTGTGCTGCTATGGCAATCCTTGGTACCCCGCAATCACATGGTGGAGGGAGAACTGGGGTGAGACCGCCCAGAAGCCTCTGTCAGCTTTGACAGCATAATGTGAATAGACTAGCATTCAGATAGGAACTCACTGCATCGTAATTGCCTATGATGCAGTGAGTTTCTGTCAGTTTGGGAAATGCAGCTGACACGTGGGCTGTGTTTCCCAGACCACACACATGTGCATGAGCCCTAAGAAAAACCACAGTGTAGTACAGTACCAGCAAAGTGTATGAGATTAGTCAAATTTTTTCTGTGCGGAAATTGACCAGTCATGCAGATTTCACAGCATTTCAATTATGTTTGTGGTTTTAGCTGCAGATTTCACCCTTTTCCAAACCAGGGTAAGATCTGCAGCTAAACCGCAGCAAATCCACACCAAAAAACACTGTTAGAAATTGCGAATTTTGGTGCGCATATTGTGCAGAAATGCACATAAATCCGCATGGAAATTCGTACGGAGCTTATCTTGTGTGGAGGTACCCTTAGAGCTCATGCACACAGCCAAAAGTGCTTTGCAGTCTACAAATCGCAGATCCACAAAACATAGATCTAGGCCAAGTGCATGCTGCCATGTTTTTAAAAAATTCTGTAGAAATGCCCTATGCTTGTCTGCAAAACGGACAAGAATAGGACGTGTTCTATCTCTTTTGCAGCCCCATTGAAAGAATGGTTCCACATCCTATCCTCAAAAATGACAGATTTGATGTGGACAGAAACTGTGGCCCCCTAAAGTCTCATGCACATGAACATATATATATTTTTTTATATCGTGTCCGTTCTGTTTTTTTGCGGCCTGTATGCGGAGCCATTCACTTCAATGCAAAAAAAACCATAAATGACTCTGTGTACATTCTGTGTCCGTATATCCGCATGGCCATTCTGCAAATAAATAGAACATGTCCTATTATTGTCTGCATCATGGACAAGGACAGGACTGTGCTATTAGGGGCCGGCCTTTCCGTTCTGCAAAATACAGAACACACATGGCTGCTATGCATGTTTTGTGGACCACGAAACACCAACGGACATGTGTATGAGCCTTTAGGGTTCTAATTGATTAAAGAATGAATGATACATAATTGATGTGAGAAAGATTGAACCTTTTATAACCTATATAACTAATATTGTCATTATTCACATGGCATAATACTCTCTTAATAATAATTAATTCCCTTCCTATTTCACTATGCATCCATTAACAGCAAGGATTTATTAAGTAATGAGAAATTAAAGGGGTTGTCCGAGTTATTTTTTTGTTCTTTATATGTTTCTAACTTGTCAGGTATAACAACTTTCCCATATACTTTGTGTTTCTAAAGCTGCTGGTTTCTCAGAGTTGACTGAGGGTCACATGACCTGTGATGTCACCTTATCTCTCTGCTCTGTGATGTTTCGTTCACAAGCCTCAGAGTTCAGATAAGAGTCTGTACACGAGATGTCACTGGCCACGCCCCCTTCCTTTGCCGGGCTGCTATCTGCTCTCCCTGGTTTCCTTCAGATAAAACATTAACCCCTTCAGCCAGAACACACTGAGGGCTCAAGGCTTTAGAACAAACAGTAGCTGCAGCAGTGAGAGGAGACAAATGCTGGGCAAGGAGCTATAGAGGAATTGTATTGTACAAGAACAGGTAGAGAGAATTTCCTGTGTGTATCAGCATTGTCATTGTACAGCTGGGACTTGTAGTCCTACACATACAACATGCTGCTGAGTATTCCAGCAGGCAGACATGTCACTCAGCACTTGTATTCATTCCCTTTGCAGAGAGGGGGGGAGAAGGGGGAGGGGCTGAGATTGTTGTTATTGCATGTAAACAAAGGCCAGAAGAGAACCAGGGAAATGAGGAAATATGGATTTTTTTTTTGCCTAAAACTTGCTTAACTTAGTTATATATTGCTGGCCATCAGATTTACAGTGCTATATTTTTTTTTTCATAACTCGGACAACCCCTTTAAGCATTTCTAAGCAGGATAATCAGTATCCTTTCAGGAAACACAATTTTATGACAGTTTCCCCTTTAAAAAATGTTAAAAAGCACTTACGTCTCTGCTTACACCAAACAATAAGTGGCAAATAAACTATGTATTCATTAATATGTCACAATAAGTATTATGAAAGATTGTAAACCCTTCTGTTGTAACGTGTGCCGTAGTCTGCCTCCTGCAGAACCACATTGCATTATGTCCGATCAGCTCATTTTTTTACTTTTCTAGTAAGCTTTGATATCACATTATGTCAGTGTAACTACTGCATTTGAAGAGAAGTGATTTGTGGCACACTGAAGCCTCTGACATTATTGTCATTATATTATTTAGGATAAAAGGTTTAAGGGATATTCCTGAATACAAACTTCACCATCACATAATCAGTGCACATAGTGAGAAGTAAGACATTACTATATGAAGAGACTCTTCATATGAGTCACAAAGGAAACACTACGGTAATTATGCCATTTGAGGACAGTGATAATATTTTCAGGCTTTGGGGCCAGCCACGAACGACCTGATTAGGCCATACAGTAAGATTTATTAGATTCCCTTTGTTTAACACATGGGCTAATAGGAATGTTTCATTCACTTGATAACCATTGGTCTTGAGGCCATGTAATAAATAGTTTAGCTTCTTAATTGAGTGCATCATGAGACCATGTACACGGAAAGCTTTCATCTTCAACTTCTATCATCACATACTTTATTGGTATATCTCAGGTAAAGGATAAGCAAACACTGAATTATAATATTAAAGGGGTTCTTCATCTTGGTGTTAATGGCAAATCGACAGACACGCTCTGTATGCCACGGTATGATGCGCCATTGGGTGCCAGTTTTCAGGTGTATCACTTGGCCCAGCGTCTTATGTTTACATCAGAGGTTCATTTCTTTATTCCTATGAGATCCTCAATATGAGTCACATAGTCATAAAGAGACACTATCTTCCAGTCCACAGTGAAAGCACTTTCGAGTTCAGACCTTTGGAATGCGGGTCACACGTTACTCCATAAAGCCACAAGTTAGAAAATTACCTGATTGCCATATAGTCAGTCCAAAGATTTGTTTAACTTTTTAATGGGGCAGGGATCTGACCCCAATAAGGTACGCTTTTAGAAGTCTATATGTCAGTGTCACTCTGACATTTGTTATTGCTGTCATTGTGTTCAAGAGCTTAAAAGGAAGGGGGGGACTGGAGACAGAGCAAAAATGTGTTAAATAATTTTTGAAAAGGGAGAACGACAAAATATAAAACATCTGAGTCTTAAGAGGCTACCAGGTTACAAAATCATTGCTACTGTTACTTACTATTAATAGAAATTAGTACAATTTTTTTGTTGCACTTTTGCTTCCTAAATGCAAAATTCGGAAAACGTTCCCTAAAACTTTACTTCTGCAGTGTGTGTGCAAGTCCTCCCACTAGCCGCTGGTGCTGCTAAATCTGAAATACATCTCTCCCTACAGGAGGTTGTGCACAGCAGATGTGCGTGGAGATGGGTACAAGATTTAAGGTGGGCAGCTTACACAGACTGTAGATATGTAGGAAAGCACATACTGTACAGGGCAGTTTGCAGGGGAAAGACAGCATTCTGGACACGACAAGCATGTATTAGGGAGAGTTCACATCATCCTTCAGAAGAACAGAAAAAAACGGGATCCTGTAAAAATAATGGATCCTATGCATCAGTTATGCACATTTGGCATCTGAGCCATTTTCGTCTGAGATCCGTACTGCTATCATGAATAAATTGATATCAAAATAATCCAAATTGAGTTCAAAGTGTGATATTTACTTTAAGCACACCTCTAAATGAACCTCTCGCATACAATCTCACAAACTATTACCAATTTTGCTTGGTCACTATCGTTTAATTCCTAATCCAGACCCCAGCAGAACAGAAGATATTTCCTGCTCGAAGACAGCTGTTAACTTAACTCTGCCTTAGGCCTCATGCACTCAACCATGTCCATTTTGCGGTCCACAAATTACGGATGGTGGTTGCGGGCGTTCCGCATTTTGTTGAACAGAACCTCCGGCCCTCAATAGAGCAGTCCTACCCTTTTCCATGATATTTTTTTGCGGGACGTTCGGATGCAGACAGCACACGGAGTGGTGTCCACATCTTTTGTGGCCCCATTGAAGTGAATGGGTCCGCATCCAACCAGCAAAAAAGTAGCTTTCATGCAGACCCAAATCACGGTTGTGTTGATGAGTGCTTAGAATGTAAGATTACTAAAAGCTACAGTATCCACCAACATGTGATTTTTGTTATTTTGTCGGAAGAGGACCTAGCTGTGGAGATATGCTCCCTCTTACTGCCACCAAGTTCTTTCTGATCTCCACTATAGCTAAATACAAACACCGGGGTCTGAGAAACCTGCAGAATGACTGCATATATGTTATTCACAAAGGCAGAAAGTGTTTCCAGATGTTTGGGCTTGAATGGGCTTTTCTTTACTTTCCATGTGGCCCTCCTTTTCCTATCATAACAGTGAGCTGGAAAGAGTTACAAAGCAGTAAGTCTCCTCTTCCCAAACTCCCTAATTTCTCTGTCCTGCCATGACCGTCTCATCCATAATTTGACATGCAGTCCATTCAATGATTTCATAGGTCATTTTCTTACATTCAGGTCACACCTTTTCTTTTCTGTACATCTGACTCATTTCTATATTTATAATATACCGCTTGCATTGCAGACTTCACAATTTCACCAGAGGAATCTGAGCACTTTAGAAGTGGATCAGCTCAGTTTATACAAAAACGTAAAAAAAATTTGATCTTTTGACACAATTAACAATATTTAAATAGGTTTTCCACATACACAAAAAAAGTGTGTGACATAGCAAGGAGCTGAATCATAAAATTAACATGCACTGCATGTAAGAAAATAGAAATGTCTTCAAAATAAGAACTATTAGAAGGCCACTTTTCTGCCTATTACCTAACTGCATTCCTGGGAATTTTTGGCCTTCTTACCTTCTTTGGCATTGGAGTACAGATAGGGTTCATATTACTTATAAATACGTGTGACCAGCCCACCTCCATCATAGTAACATAATCATTCTTTAAAGAGTTTGTCCAGCGACATGACATTTTTTCAAATGAATAGTAATGCCACAAAAATAGCATAACTAGTAATACCAATCTCTGCTTCTCCCGTATCAATGCTTCCTGGGTTCCCTGTCGGTCTCTGTTCACCCATCTCAAGCAGTGAAGTGTCAACGTGATTTGTAACCTCTGCAGTCAGTCGCTGGGGACAACTGTGACCTCAGTGCCAACACATCACCACTTTGGTAGGTGATTGGCTGCAGTGGTCACTTATCTTGTCAAGACATTATCATCATCAAGTGAACAGAGACTGGTGTGGAACCCGGGAAATTTTGGTATGGGAAGGTTTTTAGAAGTATGGTGATTATTACTTCTTTTCAATAATCAGTCAACAAAAGCTCCATTGCTATTGATTATTCCATTGTTAGTCTGTTCTGTTAGTAGTAGGGAATTGAGTCTTGGCACCCTGCCAATTAGCCACCTTGAACAGGCCGCAGCTCAGGCCAGAGTGTTTACCAGACATAGCACTGTACTTGTAGTAGCGGCCATGCCTGGTATTATAGGTCAGTCCCATACACTTTAAGGCTCCATTCACATGTCCGTATTTTTGCACATCCTGGAAAACAGTCAGTTTTTTGCGGATCCATTGTTCCGCAAAAAACTCAATTTTTCCAGGACATCCGTTCCGTTTTTCCGTAAAAAATGGAAAGGATGTATCCATATGTCATGGATGAATAACATCTTTTTTTTTTCACCCCTCCTGGAACGGAATCCGCAAATATGGATGACATGCGGATGCCTTTCCAGGAACATGTGATACCTGTTGAAAAGCTCTCTTTGATTTTAATGATGTTCCAATACTCTTATCTTTTTACTTCTGGTCAGGGTACGGACAGATAGACTGGCCTCTGTGGTCCCGAAATGGCACATCACTGTTAAGTCTCCTGCTGCTTGGGGACACGTCATCACTGAGGTCAGTCATTGGCTGCAATGACACATGTGACCCTGTTGATACCCTGGCCTAAGTAAACAGACCACATCCAGGGGCTAGATGAAAACAGCCATAATACGAAAAAAAACCCTTTAATTGGTTGAAGCTGTGCTGAATTGTAATCTCAGGCAAATCCACTACTAAAATATGTATCCATGCTTGAAAAACATTGCAATGCTCTGTCAAATGCTTCAAGCCCTTCAAACAGTTTATTGGCAAGGTTCCCAAGAGTGGGACTCCGCCAATCTAATATTGATGGCCTACCCTAAGCATAGACCTTTAATTTTAAAGTCCTGAATAACACTCTTTAAGTGATATGCATCATCCTTTATTGTAATAAGCTACAATAAGTGTGTCCACAAGTTCATGGTCTTGACAAAGTTTTGCATAAATCCCAACTTTATGTTAAGTGTTAGCAGTAAATTCTACATTAGGACTAATAGTAGATGATGTAGGCCATTCTCTGCCTACATATTTCATGATCACCTTGTCTTTACTGTCTTGTGCTTGTTTGTCACACAGCTGTCCAACTTATAGATAAAACTGAAGTATTTCTTGTATCTAAGCTGTAGTCTAGAAAAGGGAAAGAGCGCCACAAATCTTACAAATCTTCTACTTACCGTAGAAACAAAATAATTATGTTTCAGAAGCCGTTCTAGCACAACATGAATTTAATGAGACTATTCATTATTATTTTCTAAATTTCCATTACAGATTTAGCCAAGAACATCTGAGGTTATTAAAATGAAAGGGGACAAAATTATAGGAATCTGTCACCAGGATAGCTTTTAATTTAGGCATCAAACAGATTTCCTAAGAAAAACAATACAATAGATGCTTCTGCTGGGTGGACCTGCTAGCTTACAAGACCAGATGCTTTGTGTTGGCTGCTAGAAGGACCAAGTAGGATCACTTGGTCACATTCATGGCAACTGATATGCTAAAATGCCCAAGAAGCCACCAATCAGGGTCCCCAATCAGTGAAAAAGCCAATTTATCAACTTACTAAGGGTTGAGCAAAGGGGGCCAAAACGGGGGCTTTTTTTGGGGGGATCCCAATAGTTTTTCCAAAGTCGTTTTGGTCAAAACTTTGTTGAATTCTGTTTGGAGATTCGTCTCAAATATATGAGCTGCGGTGAGATGAAATTCGTTATCACCAAAGTAGATACATTTCACCTCGCCAGAGTCCATTCTCTGTACAGCATTTAAACGAAGTTTTGACCAAAGTGACCTCGGCTCTATGATCCAAAGCTTGCTTTGCTCACCATTAATCACTGCAACTCCTGACATATCTGTTTTACTAAATGATTTTATTACCTATGCAATAATGATTCTGGAGCAATATTTCATATAACTTTGTTACATTCCTCAGTTATTGCTACTATTGGTGTATTAAAGTGGTTATCCAAGAGTATAAAAAGCTCCCCTATATGCCGGGCCCCTCACATTGAATATACTTACCTGGCTCCCTGCACCGCCACTGCAGCTTCTCCACAATGCGCGGATGAAAACATCCGGTGTCGGGGGCGAGCAGCCAATGGCAGGCGGGGACGGGGACGAGTCTCCCTAGCATCCAGGAGCGGCGCAGGGAGCCAGGTAAGTATATTCAATGTGAGGGGCCCGGCATATGGGGGGTGGCATTTTATAGTCACGGATAACCTCTTTAATTAATTTGCAACTAGGTGTTGACGGTGAGTGGTGCCCCACAAACTTTGACACTGTCTAATCAGTCAGACTGCGCAGGGGCCCACCCCAAAATGATTAAAGCCTATTGGACGTTCCTTAAAAAACTTCTAGGAACAATAACAAGGGAACAGAACAAAACAGAGTTATAGATACTTCAGTATGCATACATGTTATGCTCTTAAGAGATAATGCTAACTGGAACACGGTAATTAAAGACTTGCTAAACAATATATGTGTCACATACAGATGTGTCCACACTTAACTGATCACTTATCTCAACATGTCCTGAGATGTGTGTCACGAAATGACGTTATAACTAATTTAGATAAATTGCAGTACAGCGTTTAGACACCAGGTGGCGCATGGTGTTACTAGCTAATAGCTGAACTTAAAGGGGTTGTCCGGGTTCAGAGAAGAACCCGGACATACCTGCAATTTCACCCAGGCAGCCCGCCTGAAGAGGGCATCGGAGCATCCTATGCTCCGATGCCCTCCTTTGCCCTGCGCTAATTAGCGCAGGGCAAAGGAATTTCGCCGGGTTCCGGTGACGTACCGGTCCCTGCCGGGCAGAGGCTTCCGCCCGGCAGTGAGTCGGTGACGTCATCGGCGCTGATGGACAGCTTCAGCGCTGCCCTAGCCAGTAAAACGCTAGGCAGCGCTAAAGCCGGCCCATTAAGGCCGGTGACGTCACCGAACTCACTGCCGGGCGGAGTACCCGCCGGCAGCGAGTATTTTCAAAACAAGAGACCTTGCCTGCGCGATCTAGCGCAGGGCAAGGGGGGGGCATCGGAGCATGAGATGCTCCGATGTCCTCTTCAGGCAGGCTGCCTGGGTGAAATGCAGGTATTCCGGGTTCTTCTCTGAACCCGACAACCCTTTAATACAACAGTGAATTTGGCCGGTTGCCGCTACTAATCCTAGGCCCATTTCAGACCCATATATTTGCGGGTCCGCATTATTGCGGGGCCGCCTGGCGTGTTTCCGCAGCGCTCGAACAGACGCCGTGCAGCCCCATTGAAAATGCCTATACTTGTCCGTGCGTATGGACAAGTATAGGACATGTTCTATCTTTTCTTGCTGAGCCATGGCACGGAGCCGCGGCTCAGCAAGATAGCGTGCCGCCCGTAGAGGTGAACGGGCCGCCCCTATTCCGCAAATTTGCAGAATAGGTGCGGACC
>ONZH01026809.1:0-19405 GCA_900303285.1 Rhinella marina
TTTTTTTTTCTATATTTCTAGGTACGCAGCGTGTACTAACAGATAGACGGTGTGTATGAACACTACGTATATACAATTATTTTGCAAGAGAACGCAAAGTACAGGTGCCAATGAAAAGCTTTTTTTTTTCTATATTTCTAGGTACACAGCCGTGTACTAACAGATCAGACGGTGTGT
This sequence comes from Rhinella marina, assembly GCA_900303285.1. NCBI lineage: Eukaryota > Metazoa > Chordata > Amphibia > Anura > Bufonidae > Rhinella > Rhinella marina. Next base: position 178 of record ONZH01026809.1, read on the forward strand.
ATGAACATACGTATATACAATTATTTTGCAAGAGAACGCAAAGTACAGGTGCCAATGAAAAGGCTTTTTTTTTCTATATTTCTAGGTACACAGCCGTGTACTAACAGATCAGACAGTGTGTATGAACACTACGTATATACAATTATTTTGCAAGAGAACGCAAAGTACAGGTGCCAATGAAAGGCTTTTTTTTTTCTATATTTCTAGGTACACAGCCGTGTACTAACAGATCAGACGGTGTGTATGAACACTACGTATATACAATTATTTTGCAAGAGAACGCAAAGTACAGGTGCCAATGAAAAGGCTTTTTTTTTCTATATTTCTAGGTACACAGCCGTGTACTAACAGATCAGACGGTGTGTATGAACACTACGTATATACAATTATTTTGCAAGAGAACGCAAAGTACAGGTGCCAATGAAAAGGCTTTTTTTTTCTATATTTCTAGGTACACAGCCGTGTACTAACAGATCAGACGGTGTGTATGAACACTACGTATATACAATTATTTTGCAAGAGAACGCAAAGTACAGGTGCCAATGAAAAGGCTTTTTTTTTTCTATATTTCTAGGTACACAGCCGTGTACTAACAGATCAGACGGTGTGTATGAACACTACGTATATACAATTATTTTGCAAGAGAACGCAAAGTACAGGTGCCAATGAAAAGGCTTTTTTTTTTCTATATTTCTAGGTACACAGCCGTGTACTAACAGATCAGACGGTGTGTATGAACACTACGTATATACAATTATTTTGCAAGAGAACGCAAAGTACAGGTGCCAATGAAAAGGCTTTTTTTTTTTCTATATTTCTAGGTACACAGCCGTGTACTAACAGATCAGACGGTGTGTATGAACACTACGTATATACAATTATTTTGCAAGAGAACGCAAAGTACAGGTGCCAATGAAAAGGCTTTTTTTTTCTATATTTCTAGGTACACAGCCGTGTACTAACAGATCAGACGGTGTGTATGAACACTACGTATATACAATTATTTTGCAAGAGAACGCAAAGTACAGGTGCCAATGAAAAGGCTTTTTTTTTTCTATATTTCTAGGTACACAGCCGTGTACTAACAGATCAGACGGTGTGTATGAACACTACGTATATACAATTATTTTGCAAGAGAACGCAAAGTACAGGTGCCAATGAAAAGGCTTTTTTTTTTTATATTTCTAGGTACACAGCCGTGTACTAACAGATCAGACGGTGTGTATGAACACTACGTATATACAATTATTTTGCAAGAGAACGCAAAGTACAGGTGCCAATGAAAAGGCTTTTTTTTTTCTATATTTCTAGGTACACAGCCGTGTACTAACAGATCAGACGGTGTGTATGAACACTACGTATATACAATTATTTTGCAAGAGAACGCAAAGTACAGGTGCCAATGAAAAGGCTTTTTTTTTCTATATTTCTAGGTACACAGCCGTGTACTAACAGATCAGACGGTGTGTATGAACACTACGTATATACAATTATTTTGCAAGAGAACGCAAAGTACAGGTGCCAATGAAAAGGCTTTTTTTTTTCTATATTTCTAGGTACACAGCCGTGTACTAACAGATCAGACGGTGTGTATGAACACTACGTATATACAATTATTTTGCAAGAGAACGCAAAGTACAGGTGCCAATGAAAAGGCTTTTTTTTTTCTATATTTCTAGGTACACAGCCGTGTACTAACAGATCAGACGGTGTGTATGAACACTACGTATATACAATTATTTTGCAAGAGAACGCAAAAGTACAGGTGCCAATGAAAAGGCTTTTTTTTTTTCTATATTCTAGGTACACAGCCGTGTAATAACAGATCAGACGGTGGTGTATGAACACTACGTATATACAATTATTTTGCAAGAGAACGCAAAGTACAGGTGCCAATGAAAAGGCTTTTTTTTTTCTATATTTCTAGGTACACAGCCGTGTACTAACAGATCAGACGGTGTGTATGAACACTACGTATATACAATTATTTTGCAAGAGAACGCAAAGTACAGGTGCCAATGAAAAGGCTTTTTTTTTCTATATTTCTAGGTACACAGCCGTGTACTAACAGATCAGACGGTGTGTATGAACACTACGTATATACAATTATTTTGCAAGAGAACGCAAAGTACAGGTGCCAATGAAAAGGCTTTTTTTTTTATATATTTCTAGGTACACAGCCGTGTACTAACAGATCAGACGGTGTGTATGAACACTACGTATATACAATTATTTTGCAAGAGAACGCAAAGTACAGGTGCCAATGAAAAGGCTTTTTTTTTTTCTATATTTGTAGGTACACAGCCGTGTACTAACAGATCAGACGGTGTGTATGAACACTACGTATATACAATTATTTTTGCAAGAGAACGCAAAGTACAGGTGCCAATGAAAAGGCTTTTTTTTTCTATATTTCTAGGTACACAGCCGTGTACTAACAGATCAGACGGTGTGTATGAACACTACGTATATACAATTATTTTGCAAGAGAACGCAAAGTACAGGTGCCAATGAAAAGGCTTTTTTTTTTATATTTCTAGGTACACAGCCGTGTACTAACAGATCAGACGGTGTGTATGAACACTACGTAAATACAATTATTTTGCAAGAGAACGCAAAGTACAGGTGCCAATGAAAAGGCTTTTTTTTTTTTATATTTCTAGGTACACGGCCGTGTACTAACAGATCAGACGGTGTGTATGAACACTACGTATATACAATTATTTTGCAAGAGAACGCAAAGTACAGGTGCCAATGAAAAGGCTTTTTTTTTTTATATTTCTAGGTACACAGCCGTGTACTAACAGGTCAGACGGTGGGTATTTACACCTGGTATACAAAAAGGGTATTGCAGGCACACAGAACCCAGAACACTAGAGCCAAATAAACTGTATTAAAAAAAATTAAATAAAATTCACAGCTGTATACTGCCAGATCAGATGGTGCATATTAACACTAGGTATATAACAGGGTTTTGCAGCCAAAAAGAACGCAGAACAGTAGTGCCAAATATAGTTTTGTATGTAGCAGAGCACCTAATACACCACTAATGCCTCTCTCTGTCCCTACTCCAGCAGCTATCCCTGAATACAGCAACCGTTCTCTGCAGACTGTATATTGTAGTAAAGCTATCACTGTACTGCACTATAGTAGCCCTGATAAGGGCTTTTAATCACGCTCCTGCCTGTCCAACAGCTAAAACCTATCTGTCCCTTCTCCAGCCTCTGTCCCTGACTAAGTTCACGCAGCATATGCGAACGAGCAGGAAGAGTTGAGTTTTTAATATTCGAGGTCATATGGTTTTTCCAGCCAATCCATGTAGACGCTGTTTTTGCGCTGCCAGCGTGCTCCGCGGGCCTGTCATACCCCCCCTGCATGTTGATTGGTGGAAAAAGAGCGCCAAGGAAGGTGGGAGGGTTAACGAATTCTAATTGCGCCATCGCCGTTATACTCGATTGAAATCGAGTATGCCGAATAGCGTAGTATTCGATCGAATACCGGCTCGATTGAACACTACTCGCTCATCTCTAGTAACTACAACACTACAACAGGATGCAAGGTGCATCAATGAAAGTGTAGAATACAGTGTATTGGAGTGTTACTCTAAATGTATTATATTTATTAAAGGGGTTGTCCAGTCAATATATATTGATGACCTATCCTCAATATCTGGTCCACAGGCGTCCGACAACCGGCACCCCGCTGATCAGCTGTTTGAAGAGGAGGAGGCGCTCCATGCGAGCGCTGCTTCATGTTCATTACACTGCCCGTCATCTTGGAAGTCTTGGCAGAAAAGTGTTTGTTCTATTTACTTGAATGGAGCGAGTACTTGTAATGACACTACATCACCGCTCCAGAGGAGATGACGTGCAGTGTAATGAAGAGGTAGCCTCCTCTTCAAACAGCTGATCAGTGGGGGTGCAGGGTGTTGGACTCCTGCGGATCAGATGCTGATGACCTATTTTGGGGATAGATCATCAATATATATTGCCTGCACAACCCCTTTCAGTATAAAAATACACACTGACCACCACAGTTATAAAAGTAATTAATAATAATAATAATAATAATAATAATAATAATAATCAGATCAGCGTCTTTTGCCCCCATCAGACCTCAGATCAGCGTCTTGTGCCCCCATCAGACCACAGATCAACACAATGTGCCCCCATCAGACCTCAGATCAGCGTCTTGTACCCCCATCAGACCTCAAATCCGTCCTGGTTTCCATTATGCAGGAGTTCAGTTCTGCATAACGGAAACCAGGATGGATCCATTTTTCTGCCCATGGACTTGTATTATGACGGAATGCAAAACGAAATGCCTTTAACCCCTTAACGCCGAATGACGGCTTATCCCGTCATGGGCAGGAGCCGCTTGCCGCCCCATGACGGGATAAGCCGTCATGGCATTAAACTGTCACCATGTCTGAGACCCCGGCTGTTACTTACAGCCCGGGCTAGCGATCGCTGTGATTGGCTAGTCTGTTCAGACTAGCCAATCGCAGCGATCGTAGCTGCAATAAACTGTGAAATAAAAAAAATAAAATGAACAATATAATATATATAAATATATCCCCCCCCACCCCACTGTTTTCTCTGATGGCCGTTTGGGTGGGTGGGGGGGGAGATATGGCGGGCGAGCGGGCAGGCGATGTGCGGGCGGCTGCGGCGCGAGTCCTGCCCGCAATGATTTCTCAGGATGGCGAGCGGTTTTCAAGCAGAGTATCAGCATACAGCTGATACTCTGCTTGAAACTGCTGACATCGGTGCTGGCACCGATGTCAGCAGTTTAACCCCTTCCATGCCGCGGTCCGTAGGGACCGCTGTATGGAAGGGGTTAACAGGGAGGGAGCTCCCTCCCTCTCCCATCGGGCGCTGGCAGCGCCGATGGTGTGGCCAGATGAGAGGGAGGAAGCTCCCTCTCCCTTCCATCGGGACGCTTTCAGAAGCGTCTCGGTTGCCATGGTGAAAGCTAAGCCTCATCAGGCTCCTGCTAAAGGCAGGAGCCTGACAAGGCTTAGCAAGAGTGAAAATGCACTGCAGTACACTATGTACTGTAGTGTATTATAGAACAATCAGACCCACTGGATCTTCAAGAACCAAGTGGGTCTGAGTCTAAGAAAGTGTAAAAAAAAGTGTAAAAAAAAAGTGTTAAAAAAATCCCTTTTTCCCCCCAAAACTCAAATTTGAAATTAGTAAAAAAAGATAAAAAATACCCCAAGCATGTTAGGTATCGCCACGTTCGTAACAACCTGCTCTACAAAAATATCACATGTCCCAACCCCTCAGGTGAACACCGTAAAAAAATAAAAATAAAAACAGGTTCAAAAAAGCTATTTTTGTCACTTTACATCACAAAAAGTGTAATAGCAAGCGATCAAAATAGGCGTATGCCCCTCAAAATAGTACCAATCTAACCGTCACCTCTTCCCGCAAAAAATGAGCCCCTACCTGAGACAATCGCCCAAAAAATAAAAAAACTACAGCTCTCACAATGGAGACATTAAAGCATGGATTTTTTTTGTTTCAAAAATGAAATTATTGTGTAAAACTTAAATAAATTAAAAAAACTATACATGTTAGGTATCTCCACGTCCGTAACAACCTGCTTTACAAAAATATCACATGAGTTAACCCCTCAGGTGAACACAGTAAAAAAAATAAAATAAAAACAGGGTCAAAAAAAGCCATTTTTTGTCACTTTACATCACAAAAAGTGTAATACCAAGCGATCAAAAAGGCATATACCCCTCAAAATAGTACCAATCTAACCGTCACCTCTTCCCGCAAAAAATGAGCCCCTACCTGAGACAATTGCCCAAAAAATAAAAAACTACAGCTCTCACAATGGAGACACTAAAACATGATTTTTTTTGTTTCAAAAATGATATTATTGTGTAAAACTTAAATAAAAAAAAAACTATACATGTTAGGTATTGCCACGTTCGTAACAACCTGCTCTACAAAAATATCACATTAGTTAACCCCTCAGGTGAACACAGTAAAAAAAAACTGAGCCAGAACAGCCATTTTTGTTTACCTTGCCTAACAAAAAGTGTAATATAAAGTGATCAAAAATCATATGTTCCCCAAAATAGTATCAATAACACTGTCACCTTATCCCTTAGTTTCCAAAATATGGGCACTTTTTGGTTGTTTCTACTGTAGGGGTGCATCGGGGGGGCTTCAAATGGGACATGGTGTCTCAAAACCAGTCCAGCAAAATCTGCCCTCCAAAAACCATCTGGCGCACCTTTCCTTCTGTGCTTGGCCATGCGCCCATACAGTAGTTTACAATCACATGCGGGGTGTTTCTGTAAATCGCAGAATCAGGGTAATAGTTTTTGAGGTTTTTTTTGCTATTAACCCTTGATTTGTTACAGGAAAAATGGATTAAAATGGAAAATCTGCAAAAAAAGTGAAATTTTGAAATGTCATCTCCATTTTCCTTTAATTCTTGTGGAATACATAAAGGGTTAACACAGTTTGTAAAATTAGTTTTGAAAACCTTGAGGGGTGTAGTTTCTAAAATGGGGTCATTTATGGTGGTTTCTATTATGTTAGCCCCACAAAGTGACTTCAGAACTGAACTAGTGCTTAAAAAAATGGTTTTGGAAAATTTCTAAAAAAAATTAAGAATTGATTCTAAAATTCTAAGCCTTCTAACATCCCCAAAAATAAATTACATCTACAAAATGATGGCAACATAAAGTAGACATATGGGACATGTAAAGTAATAACTATTTTGTGAGGGATCACTATCTGCCTTAATAGCAGAGAAATTCAAAGTTTGAAAATTACAAATTTTTCCAAATTTTCTGTAAATTTAGGATTTTTTTATAAATAAAGGTGATTTATATTGACTCAAATTTACCACTGTCGTGGAGTACAATGTGTCACGAAAAAACAATCTTGGAATCAGTCGAATCAGTGAAAGAATCCCAAAGTTATGAATTGATAAAGTGACACATGGCAGATTTTAAAAATGTGGCTTCGGCATTAAGTGTAAAAGTAGCTTCGGCCTTAAGGGGTTAAAAGGCATTCCATTTTGCTTTCCATCATAATAGAAGTCTATAGGAATAATAACAGATCTGTCTAGTTTCCGTTATGCAGAATGGAATGGAAAAAAAGTCCTGTCAACAGGACTTTGTTTTCCGTCTTGCATAACGGGAACCAGACAGATCATTTATGATTCCCATAGGCTTCTATAATGACGGATCAAAGCAGAATGCCTCTTAAAGGCTTCCTTTTTGACTTCTGTCTTATGGATTACATTATTTTCCGTTGTTACTGTATTTTACCATGTTATAATGGAAAACACAAACTGAATCCATAACTGTGATGTGAACCCACCCTTAAATGGGTTCTCCAAGTTAAATTTATTGATGACCTATCCTCAGGAAAGGTCATCAATATCAGATCGGTGGGTGTCGGACCCCCGCCGATCTGATATTAATGACCTATCCTGAGGATAGGTCATCAATAAATTTAACTTGGAGAACCCCTTTAAAAGGGTATTAAGGTTTCATGATATTGATTAATATCAGATCGTGGGGGTCTCTCGCCACCTCAGCCAATCAGCTGTTGGAAGGGGTTGCTTCGCTCATGTGAGAGCTGCAATTTTTTTTAATGTTTGCCTAAACGCTGGCTACATTGTAATGGTAGTGCAGGGCAATTTCAGCTTCTCTTCCAATTCACTTGAATAGGACGAACAATTGTAATTACACTGCACCACCATTACAATGTAGACAGCATGCAGGTACATTTTGAAGAGAAAGCAGCTTTCATATGAGCGATGTAGCGCCTTCAAACAGCTGATCGGTGGGATGCACAAAATCAGACCCCCAACGATCTGATATTGATGTCCTATCCTGAGGATAGGTCATCAATTTCATGAAACCAGATCTCCCTAAGACTTTAGTCAAATGAGGATTGGCAAGGAAACATCATGGGAATTCACTTTAAGTGCTCCATTTGGTAATAATTTAATTTTACCACTATTTTTCATTTTATTTTATTTTAATTGTATTTATTAATTAGAACCATTCATAGACTTAATTCATCAATATTTGTCAAACTTCTTCCAGGAATTGCTGCTTTATTTAGTTTTAGTTTCTGTTTAATCTAAAATAATCCTTTAGAGTCAACGGCGCTCACTTAAAATGTCATGGTCTCTGAAGCACGAGCTGCCTACAAGACATTACAGGAATTTCTGCTCTTTTTAAGCCATCTGAGCATTTTAATTGTTCTATGAAAATAAAGCTAATGATACTTCTCTACAGTAGCATCTTTATCTACTCTTATTCCCACTACGAATCATGTTATTTTTGACTCCTGCTGTTATCAAAGGCAATTTGCATTGTTGATTATTTTCTAATGAAAACAAATGTCAAGTCACATAATTTATACCGAACGACAGATGAAAAAAAAGAACTGTAATTATAATAATTATAGCCGTTATCACTGAGAGGGGGTTAATCAGTAAGAGAAATAATTAAAAAATCCCTTATCTTGCCTTCATGCTTTTGTAATACGTTTAAATTTAGTGTGCAACTTTACCTTCTTATGGTTATGGTTAAAAATAGAGAACGTGTTGAAGACTTTATTTCCACCACAGAAAGTGAGGGCTTATTGCTAGGATATGCTATCACTTTCTGATTATTCAAGATTCAATGCCCCGCAGTCACCCACAATACAGGGAACTACAGTGGTGATGGAAGTGTCATTGAGAAGGGAAAATCTGAGGCTACTTTCACATTAGCGGCAGGGGCATCTGGCAGGCTGTTCCGGTGGATGAACAGCCTGCCGGATCCGTGCTGCCACTAGTGCACGTCTGTGGCTGGAACTACGCTCCGGCCACATTCACTGTAATTGGGGCGGGCCAGAGTTTTGTCCGCAGCACGGTAAACATGCAGAGAGACGGCAGGGTTAAAATTACAACAATTGTTTACTCACCTTCCCGAATCTCTACCATTTCAACACTGCTGCGCTGTCCTCCCCACTGGGCTTTGATTTCCCAGAAATCAAATTGTAAATTGAAGATTGTTGTAACAGCGGCTGCTGTGCGTCGCTGTACCCCTGCTTACCGCTGCCGTTCTGGGCGTCGTGTCCAGCGGTGAGCTGCTGGTTGCACTTTCCATTCACCGCTGCAGTCCTGAGCTCTGGCTGTGTAGTGCTGTTGCTCCCGAGCTTCCATACAGCCCTGTATTACGTCACTCCCTCTGGGATGGAGCTGGTTGATCATGTGACCATGCTAGGTCATGTGGGTTGGTCACATGTCCCCTTTGACCAACCCTGGACCTATTTATGCTGCTCAGCCCTCTCCCAAGATGCCTCAGTGTCAAGGTCCTATCTTGCATTTTGGTTATACCTGTTCCTGCTAGGGTGGCCAGACGTCCGGTTTTAGGCCGGACAGTCCGGTTTTTAAACTTCTGGTTCTCCGTCCGGTGCAAGGCCAGGACGGACGGCCAGAAGTCCGCCTTTTTCCAGTTAAGGGGGCGCCCTGCCAGAGCGCCCCCTTAATGGCCCGCCTGTACAGCGTCTTGTGCCCCCCCCCATCAGACCTCAGATCAGCCCACCCAGCCACTTTAAAAAAAAAACATACTTACCTGTCATGCGCTGCCGCTGCCATCAGGTTCCGCGCTCCACTGTGTTCCCTGCCGGTGCGCACTATGACCTGACGCAGCATTAGGTCATAATGTGCGCCAGCAGGGAAGACAGTGGAGCGGGGAACCTGATGGCAGCGGCAGCGCAGAACAGGTAAGTATGTTTTTTTTAAGTGGCTGGGTGGGCTGATCTGAGGTCTGAGGGGGGCACAAGATGCTGATTCTGAGGTCTGATGGGGCACAAGAAGCTGATCTGAGGTCTGATGGGGGCACAAGACGTGACTGAGGTCTGATGGGGGCACAAGACCTGATCTGAGGTCTGAGGGGGGCACAAGACGCTGACCTGAGGTCTGATGGGGGCACAAGACGCTGACCTGAGGTCTGATGGGGCACAAGATGCTGATCTGAGGTCTGATGGGGGCACAAGATGCTGATTTGAGGTCTGATGGGGGTACAAAGATGCTGATCTGAGGTCTGATGGGGCAAAAGACGCTGATCTGAGGTCTGATGGGGGCACAAATGCTGATCTGAGGTCTGATGGGGCACATTGTGTTGATCTGTGGTCTGATGGGGGCACAAGACGCTGATCTGAGGTCTGATGGGGGCAAAAGACGCTGATCTGAGGTCTGATGGGGGCACAAGATGCTGATCTGAGGTCTGATGGGGGCAGAAGATGTTGATCTGAGGTCTGATGGGGCACAAGACGCTGACCTAAGGTCTGATGGGGGCACAAAGACGCTGACCTGAGGTCTGATGGGGGCACATTGTGTTGATCTGAGGTCTGATGGGGGCACATTGTGTTGATCTGAGGTCTGATGGGGGCACAAGACGCTGATCTGAGGTCTGATGGGGGCACAAGACGCTGATCTGAGGTCTGATGGGGCACAAGATGTTGATCTGAGGTCTGAGAGGGGGCACAAGACGCTGGTCTGAGGGGGGCACAAGACACTGATCTGAGGTCTGATGGGGGCACAAGACGCTGGTCTGAGGGGGGCACAAGACACTGATCTGAGGTCTGATGGGGGCACAAGACGCTGACCTGAGGTCTGATGGGGGCACAAGACGCTGATCTGAGGTCTGATGGGGGCACAAGACGCTGACCTGAGGTCTGATGGGGGCACAAGACGCTGACCTGAGGTCTGATGGGGGCCACAAGACACTGACCTGAGGACTGATGGGGGCACATTATGTTGATCTGAGGTCTGATGGGGGCACATTGTGTTGATCTGAGGTCTGATGGGGGCATAAGACGCTGATCTGAGGTCTGATGGGGGCACAAGACGCTGATCTGAGGTCTGATGGGGCACAAGACGCTGATCTGAGGTCTGATGGGGGCACAAGACGCTGATCTGAGGTCTGATGGGGGCACAAGATGCTGATCTGAGGTCTGATGGGGGCACAAGACGCTGACCTGAGGTCTGATGGGAGCACAAGAAGCTGATCTGAGGTCTGATGGGGCACAAGACGCTGATCTGAGGTCTGAGGGGGCACAAGACGCTGAGCTGAGGTCTGATGGGGGCACAAGACGCTGACCTGAGGTCTGATAGCACAAGATGCTGATCTGAGGTCTGATGGGGGCACAAGATGCTGATTTGAGGTCTGATGGGGGTACAAGACGCTGATCTGAGGTCTGATGGGGGCACATTGTGTTGATCTGCGGTCTGATGGGGCACAAGACACTGATCTGAGGTCTGATGGGGGCAAAAGACGCTGATCTGAGGTCTGATGGGGGCACAAGACGCTGATCTGAGGTCTGATGGGCGGCACAAGATGTTGATCTGAGGTCTGATGGGCACAAGACGCTGACCTAAGGTCTGATGGGGGCACAAGACGCTGACCTGAGGTCTGATGGGGGCACATTGTGTTGATCTGAGGTCTGATGGGGGCACAAGACGCTGACCTGAGGTCTGATGGGGCAACATTGTGTTGATCTGAGGTGGGATGGGGGCACATTGTGTTGATCTGAGGTCTGATGGGGGCACAAGACGCTGATCTGAGGTCTGATGGGGACACAAGACGCTGATCTGAGGTCTGATGGGGCACAAGATGTTGATCTGAGGTCTGAGGGGGGGCACAAGACGCTGGTCTGAGGGGGGCACAAGACACTGATCTGAGGTCTGATGGGGGCCACAAGACCCTGATCTGAGGTCTGATGGGGGCACAAGACGCCTGACCTGAGGTCTGATTGGGGGCACAAGACGCTGACCTGAGGTCTGATGGGGCACAAGACGCTGACCTGAGGTCTGATGGGGGCCACATTATGTTGATCTGAGTCTGATGGGGGCACATTGTGTTGATCTGAGGTCTGATAGGGCACAAGATGCTGATCTGAGGTCTGATGGGGGCCACAAGACGCTGATCTGAGGTCTGATGGGGGCACAAGACGCTGATCTGAGGTCTGATGGGGGGCACAAGATGCTGATCTGAGGTCTGATGGGGGCACATTGTGTTGATCTGCGGTCTGATGGGGGCACAAGACGCTGATCTGAGGTCTGATGGGGGCATAAGACGCTGATCTGAGTCTGATGGGGGCACAAGACGCTGATCTGAGGTCTGATGGGGGCACAAGATGTTGATCTGAGGTCTGATGGGGCAAAGACGCTGACCTGAGGTCTGATGGGGCACATTGTTTGGTCTGAGGTCTGATGGGGGCACATTGTGTTGATCTGAGGTCTGATGGGGGCACAAGACGCTGATCTGAGGTCTGATGGGGGGGCAACAAGATGTTGATTTTGAGGGGGGGGCACAAGACGCTGGTCTGAGGGGGGCACACAAAGACCCTTATCTGAGGTCTGATGGGGGCACAAGACGGTGACCTGAGGTCTGATGGCGGCACAAGACGCTGATATGAGGTCTGATGGGGCACAAGATGTTGATCTGAGGTCTGAGGGGGGGCACAAGACGCTGGTCTGAGGGGGGCACAAGACCCTGATCTGAGGTCTGATGGGGCACAAGACGCTGACCTGAGGTCTGATGGGGGCACAAGACGCTGACCTGAGGTCTGATGGGGCATTTTATACTGCACACATTATGGGGGCACACATTATGGGGGCATTTTATACTGGCACCTTATGTCAGGCACCATGGGGACAAGGGGAGGAGCCACTATGGGGGCACTATATAGGAGTATTTTATACTGCCAACAAATTATAGGGAACTATGTAGCTCAACTGGGGGCACTAAGATTTTTTTTGGGCACACAGTGGGCATTGGCACACATTATGAGGGCATTATGGGGACATTGACTCTACTGGTGGCACTAATTATTTCTATTGGACTTTGGGGGAGCACTATTATTGTGGGGGGCACCCTGTCACGCTATCAGCTTAGCCACAGTTATTTTTGGGGAACATTTTGGGTACGCTTTAGTAGCGAAGTTATTTTTTTTTAGAGCACTGTGTGCCAATAATTACTAAAGGAAGTACTATCTGTGGAGCACAGTGTCTGAGTATTGGGGGGGGGCAGGATGGGGTGTTCAAGAAGGTGGGAGAATGATGGAAAAGTAGGAAACTAAGATGTCTGTCTGTCAAATTCCGCAGAGAGAAGAGATGGCTGAAAGAAATCATCATGGCAGTCTGGTCTGAAAGGAGAAGATTGAGGACACAGAATGTCTACATCAAAGAAGACGTCACTGGATGTAAGATGTATGGGGCGCTGTATTAGGCTACTTTCACATCTGAGTTAGTGATTCTGGCAGGCTGGTCCAGCAGAGAACAGACTGCTGGAATTCACTGACTCTGGCACTGCTGGATACAGAATACCCGCCGGCCAGTAAAACGGCAGCGGTAAAGCAGTGCAGTGTGTAATTGTGAACAGAAGAACCCTTGCCCTTGCCGGGCTGCCTGGGTGAAATTAAGGGTACATCTGGGTTCAACTGTGAACCCTGACAACCTCTTTAAGGTTTTCCTCTCTTTTTTTTTCTTTTCTTTTGCCGGGTACTTACTGGGAGAGGGGCATGGTTTAGCAGGTTGGGGGTGTGGTTTTGGCAGGTTGAGGGTGTGGCCTAAATGTCCTCCTTTTTGGGATGAAGCAGGTGGCCACCCTAGTTCCTGCTTGTGTTCCTGTGTTCTGACCCGTGCCTTGTTATTTGACTCCGCTACCTGCCTGATCCTTGCCTGCCTGCATTGACCTTCTCGTTGCCGACTCGGATTGCCTGACTACGTACCTGTGCCGCCTGCCCAGACCCTTTGCCTGTCTGACTCTGCTTCTGCCTCATTCCTCGGTCCTGTATTGCCACTCCTGGATTCGACCCGGCCTGTTGACCACCGCTGTACTACAGGTACTTCGCAGGTGTCTCCTGGTCCCCCTGGACCAGCTGCCTCCCTCCTCAGGAGGTAGCGACCTGGTGTTTCCCCTCGGAAAGTCTATCCCCACCATCAGGGGTAATTGTGAAGAACGAGGGGTTTCACTTAGACAACACCCTTAGAGGAGGTAGGGCGCGAGGCACAGTGGGTCCACACCTGCTGGTTTGTTACAATTGTAAGTGTGCAGCACATCATCTTTCACTGCAGATTTTGCTCTTTGCAAAATCAGCAAAATCCTTGACAAATCCTCTTGTGAATCGTGGATTTTGCTTTGAATTTATTGCAATTTATGTCCTGTGTGGATGTACCCTCAAAGGGATTGTCCAGTTTCCGATATTGATGATCTATCCTCCTGCTAGGTCATCGATATCAGATCTGTGGGGATCCAGCTCCAGACACTCCTGCCCATCAGATGTTTAAAGAAAACACAGCGCTCCTATAAACACTGTGTTCTCTTCACTGTTCATCTACTTGCCGTTGACATCACAGAGGTGAGCAGGTGTAATTACAGCTCCTCCATCCCATTTACTTGAGTGTAACTACAACTGTTCCTTCCCATTCAATTGAATGGGGCAGATTATCTGTAATTACACTGCTGCCACTGCAATGTCGGCGTCGAGCAGGTGAATAGGGAAGAGAATGCAGCGCTCATACAAGTGGTGCAGTCTCTTCAAACAGTTGATCTGTGGAAGTGTCAGGAGTCAGATCCTGCCTATCTGATATTGATCCTGAGGATAGGTCATCAATATAGGAAACCAGACAACCACCTTAACTGGATGAATTCTACTATGTTTTGCATAGGGGTCCACAGAATCTAGCAACTATGGCACACTGGTGTGTGCTGCATCAAAGTACCCTTGGCAGCCACTGTTCATGGTCAAACTGCTCACTGACAAATGTGTGTGATTTTTTTTAAAGGCAGATGATTCACATGCTAATCTAAGCGAATACCCCACTGGTGGAAGATACTACCAATTTATTAAGAGTCACATGTAGGAGCTGGAGTAGATTTCTGGTGTGAAGTGTGCCAGTTTCCTCAAGTATATGTTGGTAAATGAGTCGGGATGCAGGACCCCAGCCCATGGCTTGCCTCCTCCCACCCTGTTCCATTTGCCTCCTCCCACCCTGTTCCATTTTACACAAGTGGCAAGGATGTCAGAAAAAGCTAAACAGTCACACATTTTGTCATAAAATGGTACCTTTCGACTTGAAAGAAGTGGTGTAGAAAGTTACTACATGACCCCCAGTATGTTTCATGCTGCTGTAGGTACAAGATACCAATATCATGAGTGTTACTTCAGAGTGCCAGCCAGTAAATCTCTGCCCCTTCTATGAGTCTCTACTACTGCAGCCATGAGATGCCAGTCTAGAAAGGCTAGTTCCACTGGTCCTTTATTTTGGCCACCTATCTTCTATTCCAGCAGAGTGGAGGGTTACTGATTGAGGTGAGCACTTGTTTGAGACCTTACCTTCACCTGATCTCCAGCCATGGTGATACAAATTACCACATATACTGTAGATACATGTGAAGTAACTACATCACTGTAAAACTATTTTATTGCATTTTTATCACATTACCATTAGGTAATTATTGTCTCTCCTTGCTATTAAACAGGTAACATAAAGGAAACTTTGAAAGCTAAAGTAGATGCCTCAAAAGAAATCTGACTTTACAGTCTATATATTGGAATTTTTCAATTTACTAAATGGATGCTTTCAAGTTAGATTAAATAAAATAACTTCAATCATTGTGACTCAGTTTTCTTCATGGTGTGACCTCAGAATGACTTCAGGCTTCAGACTTTTTTATTCTTATAGATTTTTCCATAAAGCTCACCTTGACCCCAGAGTTTCTTTTCTATGTACATTAAACCCTATTTCTTAAAATAGCCGCAATGTAAGGGATGAAAAGATTTTCATAATCAGATCAATTCTAAACAAACTTTCAGGAGGACGTTTTCCATTTCCGACTATTCACTTGTATACAATATATTTCATGTTTTTTCTATAGCCTTTTCTCCTTCTTAATAACATTACAATCTTTTCTATATACTCTAATGGTAGAGAATAAAAAGTTATACTGCAGAAAATTGCCACAAAAGAAAGACTTTAATGAGTTGTTCTCAAAAAAGTCTCTTAATAAATTAAATATGGCCTGTACATCATTTGGTTGCTGTAGCCTCAATTTTAGAAACCCCTAACAATCAGCAGAAGCTGTAAGTGATCATATACATGTAGTTGTGGTATGTTGCAAGAGGTGTAACTTTAAGTCCCTGGGGTCCAATACTAAGTCTTTGTCTAAGTCCTCTTATATTGAAGATGGTACTTTGGGCTACCCCTTCACCTCACTATAGTTGTACCCCTGTGACTGACTACATAATACATGGAAAGGATGAATCCACTAGAGCAGGAGCTGCTTTTAATTTAGTGACTCCTTACTTTGGAGTATGAACAGGGACTAAATAAATGATCCACACTGATAAGCCAAACAAAGAATATAGGAATGTAAATGTAATTGAGGAATAAATTATACAAGTAGAACATGAATAGAGATGAACAATTTTTCATTATTTGAAGAAGTCCCCGAAATCATAGATGATGTCATTGACAAAACATTCATTCCATCATCACCATAATGTACACGGCATAGGATGTTGCTTTTATGTCAGCTACTAGAAAACATGAAGGAGAAGTGTAACTTAGTATGCTTGAATAAAGAATTTCATAATTGGAGAGGATTATTCAAAATGTGGCCTAACAAAAAATAAATTTCTTCTCTTAATGCATTGCTCTATACCAGCATAATAAACCCCTAAACTCCATGTCTGGTGGTGACCACAGCACTTCATTTATGAGTCTGTGACCTTCTGACAGTAGAAACTCACAAATCCTCTTTTTCATGTTAACATTTGTTGTTGCCTTTTTTTTTCTTATTCAAATGTTTTATTGAGTTTTTTTTTTATTTTTTTCTAAACATGTACATTGACAAGCAAAATCAATGAATAAACTGTTCCAGTTTAAAGTAGAAGGATAAGAGGTACATAAGCCATTGCAAGATAATGATAATGCACTCTGTATCTATGCACTGAAGTATGCATTCAATTTCATGAAGAATAAGTATTGACAGAGTAGTGATGGCAAGGCTAGGTTGTGTAAAGTCATGGAAAAAAGAACACAATAGTCGGCGGTGGACAACTTTCAAATAACAAGTATAAACAGACACACAGAATAAAAAAAAAGGAGGGGGGATGGGTAGATGAGGGGGAGGGAAAGAGAGACAAGGGTGACTGAAGAGAGTTATAGGTATGAGGGTCAAGTGTAGATGTACGTTCATATATTCTGATATGTGCCTGAGGAACAGAAAGAGTGCCAGGGACTCCACACTTTTAGATAGTGGTCAAGCTCTTGGGGAGTGTGAGTAATTAGTTATTCCATTCTTTGGTGTAACATAACCTCCTCGAACCATTCTTCTAGAGTGGGAGGGGCTGTTTCTTTCCAATGGTGAGGGATCACCGTCTTAGCTGCTTGGATAAGATACTTAAGGAGTGATTTTTTTATACGCTGGGATGTTAAGGTCAAATACATATAGCAGAAAAGCTTCTGGGGTGTTCGGTAACGGGATGCTTGTCACCTCACAAATGGCTTTGTGAATGGAGTCACAGTAATTGCGTAAGACCGGGCATTGCCACCAAATGTGGAGCAACGTTCCCTCTTCCACGCCACATCTCCAACATCGATCTGAGACCGAAGGGAACCATTTGTGCAAAAGTGAGGGCACCCTGTACCATCGAGAAACTATTTTATAGCAAGTTTCTTGAGCTTTCGTGGTTAGGGTGCATTCACATCACCGTTAGGGATTCCGTTCAGGCTTTCCGTTATAACATCGTTATAACGGAAAGAAACGGAATCCCTAGGACGGACATCAAAACGGACACCTTTAAGAGGCATTCCGTTTTGATCCGTCATAATAGAAGCCTATGGCCCTGCATAACGGATCCGTCTGGATGCCGTTATGCTGGACGGAAAACAAAGTCCTGTCGACAGGATCATTCCGGATCCAGCTACATACATACAGACATACATACATACTCACATACTCCAGGGACGCCGGCAGCATGTCTTCACGCGCCTCCTGCGCGCAGCTATGACGTTTCCCCACTGCGCGTGAAAACGTTCTGCCGGCGTCCCTAGGAGTATGTATGTGTGTATGTATGTATGTTATGTCTGTGTCTTGTTCCCATGACGGATCGGAATGATGAGCCGTGGGCCTAGAGCTATATGTGATAAGGTAGAATGAAGGGCAGGCCATGGTATACGGTCAAAGGCCTTTTCTGCATCTAGACAAAGAACCATGAGAGGAATCTGGTGGACCTTAGCGTAGTGAATAGAGATGAGCGAGTAGTGAAATATTCGAAAGTTCGAAATTCGATTCGAATAGACCGCGATATTCGACTATTCGACCAAATATCGAATCCCATTAAAGTCTATGGGAAAAAAATGCTCGCCATTTGGAAATCTCAATTCGACCACTTGGAGGTCACCAAGTCCACCCTGAAACCTCAGAAAGGATGCCAACACTGCTGGAATGCAACTGGGACAGCAGGGGAAGCATGTCTGGGTGCATATAACGCAGTTAAGTCGCACTATTACGCCACTATCACAGCCTCTCAACAATACACTCCAAAGACAATATAACCTCTCTGTAAAGTGAGACCATACAAGGAAACCTTCTTTCCTCTACATTGCCATGGACCCCAAGCCAAACTAGACAAAAAGAAGATAAAATTCTGCACCCTTAAAATCACGTTGCCTATGACAACCACAGATGGCATAGGCAAGGGGGAAAGCAATCAAGCCATCACTATTTTTCCCTCTGTGCCATCCCTGCCTTGCCCAGGCACATGTCCCAAAACATCATCCACGCCCGAGTAACACGGTTACTGCAAAAGGCCATTTGACCACCAACACTTTGGTTTGAGGCCGGGGATGCTACATCTCCCTGACAGCACACTGGGTGAATGTTTGTGGAGGCGGGGACGGGCAAACCTGCTACCCCCACCCAAGTTTTGGGCCTTGGTTCTGTCTGGATTTCCGCAACCCTTACAGACAGCTCGGCAAACTCCTCCTTCTCCTTCTAGATTTGTTAAATCTGTCCACCACCCAGTCAAGTCCACAAAGTCCAGTCTCATCGACAGCCTGCAGAAACTGCAGGGACCTCACTCTGACCCTCCTTCCTCCCACCCTGTCCAATGTTATCAACCCAGTGTTCCCACCCATGCAAGAATCGCAGGAGCTATCTGAGGATTTGTTTGTTCTG
>ONZH01026810.1:0-21465 GCA_900303285.1 Rhinella marina
CTATCTCCAGTCTATTATTAAGGTTCTGCTGCAACACTGCACACCAGCAGATGTCATCATAGATAGGATCCACAGAGTGGCGAAGCCTAAGCATCTTGAAGACTTGGTGCCAAGAGATGTCCTCGCCCGACCGCACTTTTTTCATGTCAACATTCAATTATTGAAAGCAGCGAGGAAACATACCTGAACCACATCAGATGGTCACACTTTATTCTGATTTATTGCCAACCACACTAAAATGCACAGAGAATTTGCCCCCATCACGTCGTCTTTAAAGGAACGTCACATCATGTTTCACTGGGGATTCCCTACACATTTACTCATCAGACATGACAATGCCATACATGTAATTAAAACACCAGCAGAGGAGCTACTCTCCTACTAAAGTTGCAGATTAAGATCCCTTCAGCATCACGGCGAGAATCTCCCCTCAATTATACTGCCGCGGAATGGCAGACAGCCTCACGCTGACTTGGTTGACTGACACAGTTAGTTTCTTTTTCAGGTTCTGTAAGGCGCTGGTACAATCCAGCTCAAGCTGAACTTTCTCCCCCACTCCTGGGGGATGGTTACTGAAAGGAGGGAAGCATACCATCCGGCCTACAGGATAAGTCTTGACAACTTCTTATTTCTGTGGAGTGGGATTATCTTGTGTTTGAATTATTGGTTGCATTGTAATTGTTCCTTTTTTGACATTTTCACTGTAGGTTTTTTGCTTAGCCAAGTTTTCATGTATTCTTATACCGGCCTCACAGGCTGGCACTTTATAGACCGTATGTGACTGGAAGCGACCCCGATAATTTATCACTTTTCAACTATTCCACAATGGTGATACACATCGGCCTCTCTGAATGTGAACTGGCTTAACGGGCCTTGTGTCTCCAAGTCTAGAGGGGTCCTGATTGCGATCAGGAACACTGTGGCCTTTCAGTTAAAGGTGTTGTCCGAGTTATTTTTTTGTTCTTTATATGTTTCTAACTTGTCAGGTATAACAACTTTCCCATATACTTTGTGTTTCTAAAGCTGCTGGTTTCTCAGAGTTGACTGAGGGTTACATGACCTGTGATGTCACCTTATCTCCCTGGTCTGTGATGTTTCGTGTACAAGCCTCAGATTTCAGATAACAGTCTGTACACAAGACGTCACTGGCCACGCCCCCTTTCTTTGCCAGGCTCCTGCTATCTGCTCTCTCCCTGTATTCCTTCAGATAAAACATTAACCCCTTCAGCCAGAACACACTGAGGGCTCAAGGGTTTACAACAAATAGTAGCTACAGCAGTGAGAGGAGACAAATGCTGGGCAAGGAGCTATAGAGGAATTGTATTGTACAAGAACAGGTAGGGAGAATTTCCTGTGTGTATCAGCAGTGTCATTGTACAGCTGGGACTTGTAGTCCTACACAAACAACATGCTGCTGAGTATCCCAGCAGGCAGACATGTACTCACAGCACTTATATTCACTGTCTTTGCAGAGAAGGGGGGAGGGGCAGATATTGTTATTACTGCATGTAAACAAAGGCCAGAAGAGAACCAGGGAAATGAGGAAATATAGATTTTTTTTTGCCTAAAACTTGCTGAACTTAGTTATATATTGCTACCCATCCGATTTACAGTGCTATATTTTTTTTTCCATAACTTGGACAACCCCTTTAATCAGCCAACACATTGATAGCCAAGGCAGATATGCAATATTGGTTTGTTCCATTAATAATACAATGTACACCCTTGTAGCGGTTTACGCTCCAAACAGAAGACAACTCAGGTTTTGCAAAAAGGTGTTTAAATTGCTACATACAGTTAAACAAGGCAAACTTCTCATTCTTGGGGATTTTAACTGTACAATGAACCCAGACACCGTGGTGCCCCCACTTCACTGCTAGGACCCTTCTGTGGACTGAAGGTCTTTATGATACCTGGAGAACATTACATGAGTCAGAAAGGGACTATTCCTTCTTTTCTGCACCTCACAATAGTTACTCCAGGATACACCTTATTCTTACTGATAGAGAAACGCTCCTTTAGACTAGCTCAGCATCCATAGGAACCATATCATGGTCGGGCCCTGCTCCGATTGGCATTTTAATACAGGAAACATTCAAAACTTCTCCAGCCTCTGCATGGAGGTGTGAATCATATTTTTTCTTTTAATTTCAATGTTGGCTCAGTCGTTAACCCTTTTTGCCTCTGGAATGCCCATAAGGTAGTAATCATAGGATCTCTCCTCAAGCTCAGTCATGTAGCAAATAGAGATGAGCGAGCACTAAAATGCTCTGGTGCTCGTTATTCGAGTCGAACTTTTCCCGATGCTCGGGTGCTCGTTTCGAGTAACGAACCCCATTGAAGTCAATGGGAGACTCGAGCATTTTTTGCTGGGGACCAAGGCTCTGCCTAGGGAAGGCTGGGTGAAAACCTGGAAACCTCAGAAAATGATGGAAACACCACGGAAATGGACAGGAAACAGCAGGGGCAGCATGCATGGATGCCTCTGAGGCTGCCTAATCCCACCATTACCCCAAATTCTCCTGCAACAGCCTGGTGGTTACCCTCATGGCAATTGTGCTCACCCAGACCAAGAAAGGCGAGCCACATACCCATCACATGTTAGGGAAGCACCCAACTAGGTGCAACGAAGGTCCATCACCGCCTGCAGGTGACACCACTGCTCATGCTGGCACTGCAGCTAAAATCAAGTTTAGTATCTGTTCTTATCAGTTGCTGTGGCTGTTGGATGTATAGTGGTGAGCATAGCTGCTTCCCAAGCATCTAAAAAATAAATCAGTACAATATCTAATACGTCCCCCTACCCGGGTAAATTGTTTGGAGAGAGGGCCTGTAGGTGGGGGGGAAGGAGGTTTCGCTGGAAGAGCCAGAGGAGTGCCCCCTGGGCTAGCGTGTGTGGTGGTGACAACAGCCGGAATGCATTTGGAAATACTCTAGCATCAGCCGGTGCAGTATCGATTCTTCTCAGTTTAATACCGTATACGTCCCCTATCTTGGGACCTTATATTTTATGGATTTTTCGACCACGGAATATGGAAAAAGAGCTTGCTCTGGCCAGGGGAGTGTCTTTCCCACTGCAGCTAAGGGGAAGTGTCCATGCTCTGCCTATCACAGGTCAGGAGGGAATAAAGAAGAACCAAACAAAAATCTGTACAATATCTAAGACGTCCCCTATCCGGGTAAATTGTTTGTAGAGAGGGCCTGTAGGTGCGGGGCAGGCTGGGGGAAGGAGGTTTCGCTGGAAGAGCCAGAGGAGTGCCCCTGGGCTAGCGTGTGTGGTGGTGACAACAGCCGGGTGTAGTTAGAATGACGACGCAGGACCCCCAACTTAAAAAATTTAGCATCAACCGTACAGTCGTAAATTATGAGATTGATCAAGTGTGGTATGTCTTCTATGTATACTACTCAGTTTAATACCGTATATGGCAGCTATCCGGAAAAATAGTTTGTAGAGAGAGAGAGAAAGATAGGACAAAAGAAGTAAATTGTTTGGAGAGAGGGCCTGTAGGCAGTGGGGTGGCAGGCTGGGGGGAAGGAGGTTTCGCTGGAAGAGCCAGAGGAGTGCCCCCTGGGCTAGCGTGTGTGGTGGTGATAACAGCCGGATGTAGTTAGAATGACGACGCAGGACCCCAACTTAAAAATTTAGCATCAACCGGTACAATTGTCAATTATGAGCTACATCAAGTGTGGCATGACTTTTAAATGGATATTGCATGTGGTCACGTACTCCCTGGAACCCCATAGTCACCCCTTCCCTGATGTGCTAGCCCAGAACATTCTCTGCCCTAATTCGCAAGAACTTTTGCTGTTTCCGTGTGCTGACAGTGGGGATTTACCAGTGTTGTCTGAGGAGGTGGTGGACAATGGCGAGACACAGGTGTCGGGGGGTGAGGTAGTTGTATGGGAAGCAAGTTACAGTGGGGACTCCTTGGGGGGGAATTTCTCAGGATGGGACAGATTCAACTTGGGTGGATCAGGCACAGGAACAGATGAATTTTTTGGGGGGTTTGTTTAACTTTTATTTAGCAAAAAATAACCACAGAGATATTTATTCGTTATCTTCTCTGCGCAGTCTGGCTTAGGGGTTCTACACTTTGATGGCGAGCTGTGCCGCTCTCTCCACAATGGTCTGTAGGTTCTTAGATGGAGACTTTGTCGGCGATTTCAGTACAGAAGGACTTGTTGCTCATCCACAGAACCTCGACCTCCTTGACATTGTGGACAAGGAATTTGCGGGTGGACCAGGAATTTGCGGAACCCTGTGGGCAGCATGTGTTTGGTCTTCTACTTGCTACCGTATCCATATTGGGCGATATAGATTCGCAAGTAATATTATTTTTCACACCTATCCCAAAAAATAAAAATGTATGCAGTTTGCGCAAATAAAACTGGAAACTGGAATTGGAGAGAGGGCCTGTAGGAAAAATGGAACCTGTAGGTGACCGGAAAAATTGTTTGGAGAGAGGGCCTGTAGGTGACCTGGAATTTGGGAGAGAGGCCTGTTGGTGGAACTCGAAAAATTGTTTGGAGAGAGGCCTGTAGGTGGAACTCCTGAAAAATTGTTTGGACAGAGGCCTGTAGGTGGACCTCCAGAAAATTGTTTGGACAGAGGGCCTGTAGGTGGAACTCCGGAAAAATTGTTTGGAGAGGGCCTGTAGGTGGACCTCCGGAAAAATTGTTTGAAGAGAGGGCCTGTAGGTGGACCTCCGGAAAAATTGTTTGAAGAGAGGGCCTGTAGGTGGACCTCTGGAAAAATTGTTTGAAGAGAGGGCCTGTAGGTGTACCTCCGGAAAAATTTTTTGGAGAGAGGGCCTGTAGGTGGACCTCTGGTAAAAATTGTTTGAATAAGAGGGCCTGTAGGGGGCCCTCCTGAAAAATTGTGCTAAAAGAGTGCCAGTTGGACCTCTAAAAAATGCATTTTTTGGGTCAGCGTTAGGCAAAGACGATATGTAGGAGGAGGAGGAGTAGGAGGAGGAGTAGAGAAGAGGAATCGGATACATAAGTTATTTAAATCTTTAGCTGCTTTCCCCCGGAGGAGATTTGAATTCCGGTGAAATCCAGGCTTTGTTCATTTTTAATAAGCGTCAGCCTGTCAGCGCTGTCAGTTGACAGGCGTGTACGCTTATCGGTGATGACGCCACCAGCTGCACTGAATACCCGCTCTGACAGCACGCTAGCGGCAGGGCAGGCCAGCACCTCCAAAGCGTACAGCGCCAGTTCAGGCCACGTGTCCAGCTTTGAAACCCAGTAGTTGTATGGAGCAGAGTGATCGCTACGGACGTTGGTATGGTCAGCTAGGTACTCCCTCACCATCTTTCTGTACAGCTCCCCCCTACTCTGCCTAGACTGGGGACAGGTGACAGTGTCTTGCTGGGGTGACATAAAAGTGGCAAAGGCCTTGGAGAGCGTTCCCCTGCCAGTGCTGGTCAAGCTGCCTGCTCGCCTCCTCTCCCCCGCTACTTGGCCCACAGAACCATGCCCTCTGCCGCTAGCGGCGTCAGATGGGAAGAATTGTTTCAGCTTGTGCACCAGGGCCTGTTGATATCTATTCACTCTCATACTCCTTTCCTCTGCAGGGATGAGAGTGGAAAGGTTCTGCTTGTACCGTGGGTCCAGGAGAGTGAACACCCAGTAATCGGTGTTTGAAAAAATTCTTCTAACGCGAGGGTCACGGGATAGGCAGCCTAACATGAAGTCTGCCATGTGCGCCAGAGTCCCAACACGTAAGAATTCCCTCTCCTCACTGGCCTGACTCTCCATTTCCTCCTCCTCCTCCTCCAAGTCCTCCTCTTCAGCCCATACACGCTCAAGAGTTAAGGACTGAGCACTGGTACCCTCTACTGTCTCGCCGACATTCTCCTCCTCTTCCTCCTCATCCTCATCCCCCTCCTCCGATACGTGCTGAGAAACAGAACGGAAGGTGCTCTGGCTATCAAGCGACGTATCTTCCTCCACCGTCTCTTGTGACAAGCGCAAAGCATCCGACTTGATGCTGAGCAGTGAGTTTTTCAACAGGCAAAGCAGCGGGATGGTGAGGCTGATAATGGCGGCATCGCCGCTGACCATCTGTGTTGACTCCTCAAAGTTGCTCAACACCTGGCAGATATCAGACATCCACGTCCACTCCTCATTGTAGACTTGAGGAATCTGAGAGACCTGACTACCAGTTCTGGTGGAAGATGACATCTGGCAGTCTACAATCGCTCTGCGCTGCTGGTAAACTCTGGATAACATGTTTAATGTGGAATTCCATCTCGTGGGCACGTCGCACAACAGTCGGTGAGCGGGCAGTTGTAGGCGGCGCTGCGCTGCCCTGAGAGTGGCAGCATCTGTGGTCGACTTGCGGAAATGCGCACAGATGCGGCGCACCTTGGTGAGCAAATCAGACAGATTGGGGTATGTCTTGAGGAACCGCTGAACTATTAGATTGAACACGTGGGCCAGGCATGGCACATGTGTCAGTCTGCCGAGTTGCAGAGCCGCCACCAGGTTACGCCCGTTGTCACACACAACCATGCCTGGCTTGAGGTTCAGCGGTGCCAGCCACACATCGGTCTGCGCCGTGATGCCCTGTAACAGCTCTTGGGCGGTGTGCCTTTTGTCACCTAAGCTCAGCAGTTTGAGCACCGCCTGCTGGCGCTTACCCACGGCACTGCTGCTGCGCCTAGAGCTACCGACTGAAGGCGCCGTGCCCACGGATGGTAATTCGGTGGAGGAGGAGGGGTCGGAGGAGGAGGAGGCATAGTACGTCTGAGAGACCGTGACCGAGGTAGGCCCCGCAATCCTCGGTGTGGGCAGTACATGAGCGGCCCCAGGGTCATTCTCGGTCCCAGCCTCCACCAAGTTAACCCAATGTGCCGTCAGTGAGATATAGTGTCCCTGCCCGGCAGCACTTGTCCACGTGTCCGTGGTTAGGTGGACCTTCTCAGAAACAGCGTTGGTCAGGGCACGGATGATGTTCTGTGACACGTGCTGGTGTAGGGCTGGGACGGCACATCGGGAAAAATAGTGGCGGCTGGGGACGGAATACCGAGGGGCAGCCACCGCCATGAGATTTCGAAAGGCCTCGGTCTCTACCAGCCTATAGGGCAGCATCTCCAGGCTCAGCAATTTGGAGATGTGGACGTTGAGGGCTTGGGCATGTGGGTGGGTGGAACTGTATTTCCTCTTGCGCTCCAGCGTCTGCTGTAAAGACAGCTGAACGCTGCGCTGGGACACGTTGGTGGACACTGTGGAGGATCGTGGAGGCGAAGGTGTGGTTTTCCGGCGGGAGGCGCTCGTGCCGGGGTCCTGGGCAGGGGGTTGACTAGCAGAGGCAGCGAGTGACGCGGGGGGTTGACTAGCAGAGGCAGCGAGTGACACAGGGGAAGGAGCAGTGGTGTGACCCGCAGGAGGTGGTGAACGGCCTTGGTTCCATTGAGTGGGGTGTTTAGCACTCATATGCCTGCGCATGCTGGTGGTGGTTAGGCTAGTAGTGGTGGCACCCCTGCTGATCCTGGTGTGGCACAGGTTGCACACCACAGTCCGTCGGTCATCCTCACTTTCTTTAAAGAACCTCCAGACTTGCGAACATCTAGGCCTCGCCACGGGAGCTTCACTACGTGAAACAGTTGCTGATGATGCACCAGCTCTGGCCCTGCTTCTCCCTCTGGCCACACCACTGCCTCTTACAACCTGTTCTGGTGCAGCACTCGCCTCCGCCTCAGAAGCACTGTCTTCACTCGGCATATCAACCCAGCTTGGGTCAGTCACCTCGTCATCCTCCGATTCCTCAGTCTGCTCCCTCCTCGGAATTCCTCCCCTAACAACAACTTCACCACTGTCTGACAACCGTGTCTCCTCATCGTCCGACACCTCTTTACAAACTTCTTCCACTAAGTCAACATTGTCATCATCATCATCACCCACAGACTGCGACAGTTGGAAAACTTGGGCATCGGGAACGAGGTCAGCAGCAACCTGAGAAGTGGTTTGTGACTCTGGGAAGGGTCCAGAAAACAGTTCCTGAGAGTATGCCGGATCGCATTCCAAATTTTCCTGGGAGGGGGCAGACTGGGGGGAAGGAGGTTGAGGTGGAGGAGCCATAGGAGTGCTCCCTTGGGTAACGTGGGTGGACTGCGTGGAAGACTGACTGGTGGACAAATTACTTGAAGCATTGTCCGCAATCCACGAGATCAGCTGTTCGCACTGTTGTGGTTTCAACAGTCCTCTACCACGTGTCCCTGTAAGTTGAGACATGAAGCTAGGGAGTGTAGCTCTGCGGAATTCCCCTGCTCCCTCATCAGCGGGTACTGTCTCACCCTGCCCAGGACCACGGCCTCTGCCCCCTGCAGTAATTGAATGCCCACGCCCACGCCCTCGCCCTCGACCCTTAGCCCTGGGGTTCAACATTTTTTGTATATAGGTGTATGATAAAAAAAAAAAAAATTACACGGGCCTGGTGTACTGAAACCCACAAACTTGTTAAGTCCGGTAGAATTAAGTGACGTACAGAAAGTGTCACCTGGACAGATTATACGGATTGGAGCGAGTGTGCTGAACTGTGACACACAGAAAGGTTACACGCAGCTGAGTAAAATGGATTTGTATCACTGAGCTAAAACAACTGAAAAAATAATTTTTTTTTTATTTTGTTTTTTTGGGAACGTGACGTGCAAGAACTATGGTAGAACTGACTGACACCCTGTTAACGGTGGCTATTTAGTCTGCGACCCAAACAAATGTCGCACAGAGAGTTTTCTGGATCAAGCTGTAGATGATATTGGTAGCAAATGACTTGGTTGTATTCTGTGACGTACAGAAAGTGTCACCTGGACAGTATATACGGATGAGAGCTAGTGTACTGAACTGTGACACACAGAAAGGTTACACGCAGCTGAGTAAAATGGATTTGTATCACTGAGCTAAAACAACTGAAAAAATATTTTTTTTTAATATTTGTTTTTTTTATTTTTTTTTAATTTTGTTTTTTTGGGAACGTGACGTGCAGGAACTATGGTAGAACTGACTGACACCCTGTTAACGGTGGCTATTTAGTCTGCGACCCAGACAAATGTCGCACAGAGATTTTCTGGATCAAGCTGTAGATGATATTGGTAGCAAATGACTTGGTTGTATTCTGTGACGTACAGAAAGTGTCACCTGGACAGTATATATGGATTGGAGTGAGTGTGCTGAACTGTGACACACAGAATGGTTCCACACTGCTGTGTGCAATGGATTTGTATCACTGAGATAGAACAATAAAAAAAAAAAACAGGGTTAGATATGGCGATAGCTGCACTACTAGTGCCAGCCAGCCAGCCAAGCCAGGAGACAAAAAAAAATTTCTTCTAGCCCTTAGAAGGGCTGTTGGGTTCTTTGTGGGTGATTCCTGCCTAACAGAGAACTAAATGAAGGCCCTAACACTGTCCCTGAAAGGCAGCAGCTCTATCCCTAACGACATCCAGACGGCATCTGAGCCGAGCGCCGCGGCCAGTCACTAGTATATTCCAGGGTCACCTGATCAGGCCAGCCAACCCCTGCTATCGACATGTAAGGGCCCCACGTGATGCTGGGTGTACCGTAGAGTCTCCTGGCTTGTGATTGGCTGTGTTTATAGGCGCCAAAAAAGCACGATGCGGAAGTTGCCATTTCCTCGAGTATGGCGAGATACTCGTCCGAGCAGCGAGCACTTACGAGTACCCTAATACTCGAACGAGCACCAAGCTCGGACGAGTATGCTCGCTCATCTCTAGTAGCAAATAAACTAAGGGCCCAAAAGACACACTGCCTACTCCAAGATATCCAGAAACTTGAATCCCTAAACAAAGCTTCTCAAACACAAGCCAACAAAACACAACTGAACATATTAGTGAACCCAACTAAGGGACCATTTAGTTACTCAGAAGACAACTAAGCAGGCAGTTTACTAGCCACACGCCTGAAAGCACATAGACTTAAGTCTCGCATTCCATATCTCCTAGAATCATCTACTTTAGGGAAATTCACACACCCAAACAAAATTGTGAATCGATTCAAACACTTTTATGCCTCCCTGTACAATTTACATTCAGATCCATTTACAATGCAGCAACCCCTATCTGAGATACAAACATTTTTGGAAAAATCAAATCTCCCTTCCCTCACCACATAACAGTTAGATAGACTTAACTCAGACATCTCATTGATAGAAGTAACCACCGCCATCCGCAGCTAGCCTTCAGGCAAATCCTCAGTTCCAGATGGATTAACAGGAGAATATTACAAAACATTTGCATAGCTCCTATACCCCCACTTACAACAAGTTTGCCAGAAAGCAGTAGCCAAAGACTCCCTCCCACGGGAAAACCAAGAGGACATGATTGTCACTCTACCTAAGTCAGGCAAAACCCTCGATAAGCCACAGAATTTTCAACCTATCACTTCTCAATATAGATTAAAAAATATATGCTAAAATATTAGCTACAAGACTAGCCCCAATCCTAACAGACCTGGTACATGAGGACCAGGTAGGATTCATCAAAGAAAAACAAGCATTTGACAATACTAGGAGGGTACTGAAAATATTACACTATACAGACCACCATAAACTGCCATCCGTCCTGGTGTCCCTGGATGCTGAGAAACCATTTGGCCGCATAGGATGGTCATATGCCTTTCGGTTCTGGAGCACTTTGGCTTTGGGGGAGGGATATTGCGGGCTATTAAAGCCTTGTATTCAGCCTCTTCTTTTGTTAACAAAAGGGACTTTGTCGGATAGTTTTGACATCACTAATGGCACCCACCAAGGATACCCTCTCTCTCCTCTCATATTTATGCTCTGTATGGAACCACTAGCTGTGCTCTACTGAGGACGGATCTGGAAGTGAGGGGTATACAAATAGGCAACCATGAACACACCATCTCCCTATATGCCCATGATGTTATATTGACCTTATCTGACCCCGAATCATCACTACCCAGGGCTTTGGAGTGGATCAGGAAATCCTTATATAAACTTAACACGTCCAAATCGCAAGCCTTGCCAGTATCTTTACCTTCCTCAACTACTTCAAAACATGTTTTCCCCTAAATTGGCAAACAAACAAAATTGGATATTTGGGCACTTGTATTCCCTCTTCCTTTGGCCAAATATAAATGTAATTGCACTCCTATGCTGGCCCTACTGGACAAAATGACCCGATTATCTTCAACTGAGATGTCCTGGGTGGGAAGAATTGTGACATTTAAAATGCTACTATTACCTAAACGGCTATACTTATTTCGCACAGTCCCCATAAAAGTACCTGACAGGTTCTTCGCCACACTGCAACAATATATGTCACAATTCATTTGGGCGGCCCGTAAACCTAGAATAGCGTATGTTCCATTAACTAAGCACAAAGTATATGGAGGAATTGGCGTGCCAAGTATCTAAGCTTACTATATGCCAGTACAGATGATCTCCAGATGGAAGAGAGGCCATAATACTAACTGGACACATATCGAAAATCACCATGTCACCCCAACTTCTGTTAATGCCCTTACTTATGAGCGCTCTAAGAAGATACCCACAATGGGAATACTTCCCCCCATCACTGAACTCATTACGATACTGGAGAGACTTTCACTTACAATCTCCTGGGGAATCCCCACTATCTTGGAACTCAGTACCCCTACAGTATCTCTCTATACACATCCACAACCTAAACGTCTCACAGAGGTTAGAAAAAGGTATTACATGCATCTCCCAGCTTTACCAGGGCGGTCTACTACACACATTTGAAAAAGTAAGGGAACTGTACTCCTTACCTAACGCATATTTTTTTCAAATACCTGCAAATTAGATACTTCCTAGATAGAGATGAGCGAATCGACTTGTCGATTCGTTTATTCGTATCGAATCTTGGGAAATTTTAGCTGCGAAGCGAATCCGAATATTATGTGATTCGCTTTGGCTTTGTACGCATTCGATACGTAGTTTGTCCTATGAATTATACGCTATTGCTACGTATAAGTTACTGTATACGCTGTTGCGTACGAATTCAATTCATTAGCGAACTTTTACTGTTGGTTTGTTTATCGTGCGCAAAAGCCGGGAAGAAAGCGGTCACCTGACCTAGTGGGCAGGGCTTGCTCTGATTGGCTCAGGCTCGGTAAGCCAGTGACGCATCACTTCTGCTGCGATTGCTGAGACGAGCCAAGTCCTGAGACCTGTTTTGTAAAAATTTGATATAATAGCTCTGGGAATCCATATTACACATATCAGGGATACTGCAGGGCAATTGCAGGGCCAGTTCAGGGCTAGTACTTAATCAAGCAGGGAGAGAGAGACAGGCAGAGATAGGGAGAGACAGGGAGAGACAGTGAGATACATGGACAAAGACCAGCTGCAGGGCCACAGAGTGAATTGAAAAATGTCTGGAAAGGATAAGCAAAAGGGGTCCAGTTCCAGCCAGACTTTGAGCTCTAAAAAAAAGGAGAAGGTGGCACAGGGCAGCAGTGCCAAAGGACCTGTAGCCGGAGCATCAACTAGTAGTATTCGCAATACTTGGCCGTTGTTCCACCAGGCTAACCCACCGAGGCGCAAAATTGTAGTGGAGGAGAAAGTAGATGAGGTAGTGGAGTGGATGGCAAGCTCATCTCAGTTTCAGCCGCATGATCTGCTGTCATCTGCTGATACAGTATCCATATGTAGCCAGGGGTCAGACTTGTCCTGCTCCACCATTCCACTCAAGCAAACCCCTTCATTTTCTTCCACCTCTCGGGCTTTAGGTGTTCCCTCCTAGTGGTGTCCCTTCTGCAATTTCTAAAAAAAAAAAGCCACCGAAGCCCACCTTATAATCCGGCGGTTATAGAGGACAGCCTCCCTGAGGATTTCTTAGAGGGCAGTCAGAGTTTGAACTGCCGGAATTGTCAGTTAGTGGGGAACAGCCTAATTTACATTCCGAAAAATGTGTTGTGGAGGAGTCTGATGATGAATCTAATGTGTTAGACCGGAGGACCTGGGAAGCGGATCGGGCTGGTGAGGAGGATTTGAGCTCAGAGGAGGAGGGTGGTAGTAGTAGTGGCAGCAACAGAGGGCCGAGACGAGTTAGGCCCAGGGCTAGTGCTTCCCTGGAAACTACCGAGACCCCAAATATAGTGGGGCCGGCACCAGGGTGTAAGCGTGCCAGGGCTACAAGCTTGGCCAGCTGTGGAGGGCGCACGTCGGGTGTGTGGAAGTATTTTACCATTCTGCCGGGGGATAGCAGTATGGCCACGTGTAATTTGTGTAAACAGAAATTGAGCCGTGGGAAAGCCACAAATGTTGGGACCACTGCTCTGTGGAACCATTTGAAGCGGCATAATGCCAGCAATTTAGAGCAACCCATTAATACTAAAGAGCTGGTTACTTCTCCCGGGGTCCCTTCTGTCAGGCAGGCCGCATCCAGGGCCATAGCTCAGCCTGCATCCCGGGGTGTAACTAGTACATCCACCTCATCGTCGGCCAGTGCGTGCATTTCTCCACCTCTTCTCATTCGGCAGCCGTCCATTGCCAAGTGTGTGGCCAGGAAACAGTTTTACGCCACAAGTAATCTAACAGTGCGCAAACTGAATGGTGACCTGACAAAGTTGCTGGCTGTGCAGTCTCTGCCATAACAGCTGGTTGACTGCCCAGCTTTTAGGGAGCTAATGGCTTGTGCTCAGCCACGCTGGCAGGTCCCTAGCCGGCATTACTTCTCCAACAAAGCTATCCCCGCCCTTTACTCCCACATGGCTGACAATATTGGACGCTCCCTACAGCTGTCTCTCTGCAGCATGGTGCACGTCATGGTGGACACCTGGAGCAGTGCTTATGGCCAGGGGAAATACATGTCCTTTACTGCCGACTGGCTGAATGTATTTAGTGGCAGCAAGGCAGGAACCCCGCAGCAACCGGGTCAATTGCTGTTGGCACCTCCACGTGCTTTCCAGCCGGGATTGCAGCAGACCTCCCAACAACTATCCACTTCCACCTCAACGGGCAGTCCGCCTGCTGGAGCGTCAGGGCAGCGAGTTACCCCCGCTCCTTCATGTCACATGTGCCAGGTGAAACGCTGCCATGCAGTGTTAGACTTAGTTTGTCTTGGCAGTAGCAGCCACACAGGCCTGCATTACATGAAGCAGCAAATAGCGCGCTGGCTGACTCCACGGCAGCTGGAAGTGGGCAAGGTAGTGAGTGACAATGGGACAAATATAGTGGCAGCGCTGAGCCTGGGTCAATTCTCGCATTCTCCCTGTATGGCACATGTCCTAAATCTAGAAGTGCAAAGAATTCTAAAAACATTCACTGGCCTGCGCACAGTGCTGGCAAAGTTGCGGAAGCTTTGCACTTATTTCAGCCATTGATATGTATCTCGCCACGCTCTGGTGGAACTGCAGCATCAAAACAGTCTTCCGCCACACCGCTTAATAGGTGACGTGGCGACCCGGTGGAATTCCACTCTTCATATGTTGCAGCGACTCCTAGAGCAGCGTAGAGCAGTGGACGAATTTGTCCAGCAGCAGCCAGAATCTTCCAGCATAGGGAGCAGGTGCGGCTTTGATTTCCGGCAGTGGAGGCTGGTCCGAGATGCCTGCACTGTTCTAAGGCCCTTAGAAGAAGCCACCAAATTGGTTAGCCAGGACAGCTGCGGTGTGAACGACATAATTTCAATAATATTTGTGCTAGAAAAGACACTCACGCTCATGCAGCAGGGGGCAATGGGGGAAGAAAATCCTGGCCATTTGTGTACCCGCCATGCTGTCACTGTAGGGGACCCCCCAACGCCAAAGTTCGCTGGGCAGGATGGCAAATTGTATGCTCACATGCTTACGCACTGACAGGCGTATCCTAAACATAAGGCAGACTGACGAATATTGGCTGGCGATGCTTCTGGACCTGCGGTATCAATTCAACATGGGGGATTGTTTTCCTCCCCAGGAAAGGGAAGAGAAATTAGTATCATTGCGGGAGAAGCTATGTAGTAACCTGGCCACAGCTTCCAGCCAGCCCCAGCCTGCTGCCAGCATGTCTGAGAAAGAGGTCCGGCCAAGTAATCCACCTT
This sequence comes from Rhinella marina, assembly GCA_900303285.1. Lineage (NCBI taxonomy): Eukaryota > Metazoa > Chordata > Amphibia > Anura > Bufonidae > Rhinella > Rhinella marina. Next base: position 15,030 of record ONZH01026810.1, read on the forward strand.
CTGCCACAACCAGCAGCAGCCAGTTAAGCCTAATTAGTATGATGCAGGAATTTTTCTCTGTAGGCTCCCAACAGCTGCAGCCAAGTGAGCAGGCCCAGATCACCCGCCTCAATTAGCAGGTTCAGGCGTACCTGCAGTCTGGCTCACAAAACCTCTTCTCAGACCCCCTGGATTTCTGGGCAGGCAGATTACAACAGTGGCCGGAACTGTCCCACTATGCACTAGGGCTTCTTTCCTGCCCAGCCTCAAGTGTCATGTCAGAGAGGGTTTTTAGTGCCGCTGGGGTGGGTAGTGACACCCAAAAGGACAAATCTGTCACCGGGCAGTGTTCAAAAAAATACCTTTATAAAAAATAAATACAGGCTGGATTACATCCAAATTTCATACTCATTTTCATATGCCATAGTGCCCCCTATAATGTGCCAGGAAAAAATGCCCCTTCTTGCTGCCCCCACCAGATGCCCCTATAGTGCTCCTCTCCCCCATAATGTGCCAGTAAAAATTGCCCCCTTAGTGCCAGATGCCATAGTGCCCCCTATAATGTGCCAGTAAAAAATGCCCCTTTAGATTTACCAGATGTCCCCCATAGTCCTCCACTCCCCTGTAGTGCCCCAAAATAATGCCCCTATAGTGCCACCAGATGCCCCATAATGCCTCCCATAATGTGCCAGTAAAAAATGCCCCCTTAGTGCCAGAAGCCATAGTGCCCCCTATAATGTGCCTGTAAAAATGCCCCTTTAGAGCCACCAGATTCCCCCATAGTGCCCCCAAATGATGCCCCTATAGTGCTCCACTCCCCCATACTGCCCCCAAATAATGCCACCAGATGCCCCATAGTGCCACTCTCCCCTATAGTGTCTCCCATGTGCCTATAAAAATGCCCTCTTATTGCCACCAGATGCCATAGTGCTCCCATAATGTGCCAACAAAAAAGGCCTCTTTAGAGCCCTCATAGTGCTCCCCTCCCTCATAGTGCCCCTATAGTGCCACCAGATGCCCCATAGTCCAGCTCTCCCCTATATTGCCCCCCATAATGTGCCCAAAAAAAGGCCCCCAGATGCCCCCACAGTGCTCCTCTCCCCCATGGTGCCCCTCCCCCCTTTATGTGCCAGTAAGAAATGCCCCAGTAAATGGGCCAGTGAGAAATTGCCAGCAGGTGCCCCCCTATAATATGGCATCTATTAAAAAAAAACAAAAACCACTAATACTTACCTCCATCAGCAGCGATGAGGTGCAGGCCTCTTCCAGCCTGTGTCCCGCGTTGTGTGCTGCCCGGCTCAGGCGGCACGATGATAATGACGTCATCGCGCTGCCTGAGTTGGCCTCTGATAGGCCGCAGCCATTAGTGCCTACAGCCTATCAGAAGAACAGGGAAGGGAGACGCCTCTCCCTCCCCTGCCGCAGCACAGACATCTGTATCGCTGTCCTGAGGACGGCGATACAGATGAATATAGAGATGAGCGCTTCCACAATGGAAGCGCTCATCTCCTACTGCCCCCACACGCCGACTGCACTTAGATCCAGGGCCGCACCGCCTGTGGCGATCGGTGGTCCGGCCCTGAGGAATTTAAAAAAAAAAGTGAATGGTTCTAGGGGGGGTCCAGACCCGTTGGACCCCCCTGTTGCTGCGCCCCCCTCCAGCTGGCGCCCTAGGCGGTCGCCTCCCCCGCCTACCCCTAGTCCCGGCCCTGAGCCACATTAGAAAAAGTATATATATCAGTATATAACAGCACTTCCTCTGGCCTGCAGAACTATCAAAATCATGCCCTTATATACATGTTACACAGATGCATGTAATTGATATAAAGGTATGCACACCAATAAAAACATCAAAAGTATACAAAAATGCATACAAATATGCAAAATAACTGCTCAAGAAAATGTTACATTAAATTAACCCAAAAAGACACACATATCATTTTTGTCATTTCATCCTAAAGGTCCCAAGACCTGAGTCCTCATAATGATCTCAGATTCCTTCGGTAATAATGTTTATGTCCATCTCCTCCTATTTACTGTGGTGTTATCTTAACTAAACCTAAAAATTGCATACATTTAATGTTTCTATTATGAACCTGATTCTTATCTTCAATCAACTTGGGTGAAGCTGATTTGGTGACCAATGACTGAACATGCTCACCAAACCTAACCTGCATGGGTTGAATGGTCTTACCTATGTAATAGAAACTGCATTTGCACACAGTATCTCTCAGGTTCTTTATCCATTGAAATGATACAAGTGGTTGGTAGTGTGCCACCTCTCTCAATATCAAAAATAATGTGCCAGTTCTTATGGATTAGTGTCTTAACCTTATCTGATAATGGACTTTATTGAAAACAAAAAGCAACATTTCCTATTCCTGCTTCTCAAAATAAGGATATACAACAATATATATATATATATATGTTACGTCAACACAAAACAATATATCCTGGCTAGGCACTCACTATCTCACTATATAGAGGTTTTCCCTAACTCACCTCTAGCTCAGTGGTATTCACTCAGCCATGTGGTCAGACAACTTCCTAGCTGTGACCAATGTAACCCAGTGGGGTCTCAAACCACCAGTCCTCCTGACGGTGACCACGCAATACCTTGGGGGAAATGGTCCAACAGTCTTCCCGACTGTGACCGTGCAACACATCTTTTCTTCAGGCGCCTTGTGGCCCTCCTGACTGGGACCACAGAGAGCCTCTGCAGGCTTCAGTTTCAATTCCTAACACTCTCACACACTGAGGATTGATTTATCCCTCAGTGATTATTCATAGCTGGCCTACCTGGGGCCAGGGGAACCTGTAGTGGACTAGGGGTGTGGACTGGGAGATATATATTAGAGATGAGCGAATCATTCAAAAAATTATTCGCCGAACATTTCCTAAGATTCGTATATTCGACGAATAGATTTGTTGTATTTGCTTACACAATATACGTTATTATGTGCTAGCGAACATTTGCGCACTAATAACGAACGTTCATTTAAAAAATGTACGCAACTTCTTAGAAGACGTACGCATGAGCGTACAAATAGCGTACGAATCCTCAGCATACTATTGTCTACGCGATTACGTAATATGCAGGCACGCACGACGAGAGGCCGCGGCTTGCACTCCTCAGAGGCAGAGCGAATAGTCAAAAATGGCATCCAGGCGATCCTCATCATTTAGCTGAAATTCCTGATCCGGCTGATGGACAGAGAGGATTACGATGGCACACACCGCCATCCAAACCAGCATAAGAAGGAAGTGATCCAGAAAGTGATCCAAGGCCTGCGCCATCGTTTCCACACTGTGCGGACCCCGGGCCAGATCCAGCAGAAATGGTCCGATCTGAAATTCAAATGCCCAGAGCGGTTTAATGAGATCCGCGCAGAGATACGGCAGGGTGAGTAACAAAATATTTGATAAGTAAAAACATGTAAAAAAATGAGTGTACTGTATTGTATATATACCAGCAGTCACTGCCAATAATGAATAAAGTATAAAGGACAACGTGGTCGCGCGTAGTGCGCTGCAGTAATTTTGTTTCATTCTAGCCAACGCCTCTAACTCTCGACCTAAACAACTTAAGTGAAGGTATTCTAGTCATTATTGTTAATGGTGCTGGCCATTCTCCCGTTTGTGTCAGGCAAATGCACTAGTACGAAAGAAAGTACCCTTATATGCCCCTTCATAGTTAGCGCTTCCTCCTCCTACACACAGACTCAAAGACGTACCCATGCTGCAGCTACTGTCAGTGGGCGATATCCAAAGTATTCCTACCGCACCGTGTTAACAATATAAAGAAAGTTATTGCGATGATAACGTTATCTATTGCCATACATACCTTTTTAGAAGAAAAAAATATGATATGGCCCCCCTCTCACACCCTTAATATCTTAATAGTAGTATGTGTTAGTATTAAAAAGAGTCATCATCTAACAATTGTGTACATTTTTATGTTGCAGAGCACCGTCATTGACGGCTTCACCACCGTCGAGGCAGGACGGTCCCTGAAATACCTGTAGCCTCTAGTAAGTGTAAAACATATTTAATTGATTTTTCATCCAAGCTACGTGGGAGTGCAGCTGCAGTAAGTATCAACAATCACTTGGTCATTAGACCATAATCGTCTATTATATGTGCTTTTTCCCTACCTTTATTATATTTTCTTTAATCACCTACACTTTAATAGACATGAGACATATTAAAAATCTCAGGGATCAGAGCAGTTCTGCCTATACTTGCCCAAGCCCCTGAAGACGCCGGTTAGCCGGCGAAACATGTCGGGGGGCAAAGTATGAATGTGTATGTGTGATTTTAGTACAGGGACCAGCACTGCCAGCGTTTGAAACAGAGCAGCAATAGACAGTGATAAAACTGACAGGAAGGAGATTGGAGGGTCAGTGTGCTGTGAGGCCAACAGCCACTGTTATGTTACTACAATACCGATACAGAGGATTTATAGAAAACGCTATATAGGCAGAACTGCTCTGATCCCTGAGATTTTTAATATATCTCATGTCTCTTAAAGTTTACGTGATTAAAGTAAATGTAATAAAAGTTAAGTTTTAGGGAAAAAGCACATATAATAGACAATTATGGTCTAATGACCAAGGGAATTGTTCATACGTGACGTAAACGTCTTATATGTGCTAAGGGGTCACTTTGTATGATATTAAGCTGCAGTAAGAGCACTAGTGGTTAGGAACGGGATCCTCCAGCCCCAACCTATTCCCATGTATCTACAACTGTTCATTAGAGTTGAATGTAAGGCTACTTCTACACTAGCCCGGATCAAGCAGGTGAAGGGTCCCTCTGGATCCGTGCTGCCGCAGGTACATGTGTGGAGCCGGAACTGTGCTCCAGGGCCTTGAATCCGGCCCCAGCACGTTAACCCCTGCTGAGAGGCAGCCGGAGCAAAAATACAACATGTAACTGTTGTATTTTCGCTCCGGCTGCCTCTCAGCAGGGGTTAACGTGCTGCAGCCGGATTCGCGGCCCGCCCCCATTACAGTGAAATTGGGCCTGAGCGCGGTTATGGCCCCACACGTGTACCTGCGGCAGCGTGGTTCCAGAGGGACCCTTCACCCGCCAGATCCGGGCTGCCGCTAGTGTAGAAGTAACCTTAGGCCATTATTTCACAGGGAGCAGTTTTCCCCTGGACCATGGGAAGACCACCCCGTATGGGTGTCCAGTAAGTACTACAAAAGGCTCAGTCAGTACAGAATACATGTCACAGAATAAGTCACTCCAGTACATTAAAGTTTAGATTTTTTTTGTGGGACAACCACTGTAACTCGATCATACAAACTAAGTACATAACTGTTTCCACTACTACAGACATCCCCACTGACTTTGAAGAGGAGGATGGATTACGGCGCTTTGGCTCCAGGCTCCACGCTGCCTCCCGGCTCATTCGTGGCCTGTAGATGGAGCTGCAAGAGCTACAGGACATGATAGCCTGACGTCGGCAAAGGCCGACGTAATCTTATTTTTTGTTCCTTTCTTTTGTTTATTATACTATTTATTTGTTAAAAAGAAGTTTTTATTTATTACTAAAATATTCTTGAAAAACCTGTGTTTATTAAACCTATAACACCTTCCTGATCCTGACATAGTGTGAAGAAGACAGAGTTTTTTCCCCACAGCCATTTTCCCATATTAATGAACACAGCGGTGTCTGCCGGCCGAAGTATTACTGCATTACACACACTGTTCACTGATTACAATTGACAGAAAAATAAAAAAGGCTTGGCTTGTTTGGGCAACTAGCCTGTACATTCTACCTTAACATAGTCAGTGAAAATTATATATGAGCTTTTTAGGGCTGCCCCGGCAAGTAGTAGGGGACGGGGTATATCAGCATAGAGTTATAGGTAAAATAAATACAATACACTGCAGTGGTGTATAACAATGTCCGCTAATATAACTTGTACGGGAGGCAGAAGCAGTGTAAAAAAAATGTAAATATTTTTTTAAATATATATAACATATATATATATATATATATATATAGTAACATAGTAACATAGTTTACAAGGCCGAAAAAAGCCATCTGTCCATCCAGTTCGGCCTGTTTTCCTATAAGTTGATCCAGAGGAAGGCAAAAAAAAACCCTGTGAGGTAGAAGCCAGTTTTCCCCACTTTAGGGAAAAAAATTCCTTCCCGACTCCAATCAGGCAATCAGAATTACTCCCTGGATCAACGACCCCTCTCTAGTAACTATAACCTGTAATATTATTACCCTCCAAAAATACATCCAGGCCTCTCTTGAACTCTTTCAGTGAACTTACCATCACCACCTCCTCAGGCAGAGAGTTCCATAGTCTCACTGCTCTTACCGTAAAGAATCATCTTCTATGTTTGTGTACAAACCTTCTTTCCTCCAGACGCAGAGGATGGCCCCTCGTCACAGTCCTGGGGATAAATAGATCGTGGGAGAGATCTCTGTACTGAC